>ML682065.1:1444138-1595742 GCA_007922195.1 Podocnemis expansa
GTGTGTGTGTGTGTGTGTGTGTGTGTGTGTGTGTGTGTGTGTGTGTGTGTGTGTGTGTGTGTACGTGCACACGCGCACACACGTGTGTGTGTGCATGCATGTGTGTGTGTGTGTGTGGTTTTCGTTTTGTTTCCTCATTGACCAGGAAAAGTGATGCTTAGGAATTAGGTGGCAAAGAGGCATTAAAGAGCTACACAGCTGGGGTTCCCAGCAGATGATTTTAAAACACTCAGTTCTCCGGCAGGTTGGTGCAGTCTTTCCTAGCCAGAACTGTCATATGTGGTACCAGGTAACAGGGACATTCAAATAAATGCAGGGTGTATCTAGTGGGGTCTTCAAGGGATTGGTGCTGGGCCCAATACTAACCAGCGACTTGGATAACAGAGTGGAGAGTAAGCTTACAGAATAGCCAGGTGACACCAGTGTGAGGGGTTGCAAGCACTTTTGAGGGCAAGCTTAGAATTCAAAATGACCCTGACAAACTGCAGAATTGGTTTGAAATCAAAAGATGAAAGTCAATAAAGACGGGATGACAATGGATGGCTTACTCAATAAATTGCCTTGTTATATTCATGTCAGCTGAAGTAACTGGCACTGTCAGGCAAGAGAATAGTGGGCTAGATGGGCCATTGTTCTGGCCCAGTACGGCCATTGTCATATTCTGGGCTATCTCATAGCTCAGTGGTTCGTGCACTCTCCTGAGAGTTTGGGAAGCTGGGCTGTTCAAATCTTTTTTCTTTTGCTGGCTGAGACAGGGATATTGAACCTGGGTCTCCCACCTTGCAGGTGAGTGCTCTAACCACTGGGATAAAAAGATGAAAGGGCACCATTGCTATCTCCTCAGGCTAAGATTTAAATAGGATGTGATCTGACAGGCAGTTTCTGAGCACGTCTCCTAGATCAGACCCCAAATATAACAAAGTGGCCAAAGGTCTGTCATCCTTCAGAGTGTGACTGACCTATTTTGGGACGCAGGGGGAGGTGAGTGGCTAGACACCTAAGGTATGTCTACGCTGCACACTACGCCTGGGCCCAACTTTCATCCACAAACTAATTAGTCTGACTCAGGCTATCAAGTGGTCAGTACCCAAGTCCTAGGACTCTGCTGCAGAGTGGGTCAGAGCCTGAATCCTACTGAGTTTTGGGTCCAAACCTGTTATTTTTGTAGTGTGGATGCAGCGCAGGCTGCAGTCCTGAGTCCTGAAGATCTGCATATGGACACACTAGCATGGCTGGAAGACCCAGGTCCCGCAATTGCAAGCCAAGGTTTACACTACAGTGTGGTCACTCAAGCGTGTGCTTGACCATAAGTCAAAGTCCCACAGATGCAGGTTTACTATGCAGTGTAGACATACGCCGAGAGGGAGGCATGAACCCAAAGGCTGAAATGTAGGTGCTTGAGGGAACTTTGAGCATTCAAGCCTATGTGCCTGGCCCTAGGTGAGACAGAAAATCTGTGCCAGAGAAGGGGGTCCTAGGCTAATGCTCTCTCATCTGCATAGTCTCCTTCACCAATAAGGTTGGCACTGCTTAGGGCTTGTCTTCACTGCGGTGGCAAGTTCACCAATGTCAAATTGATCTTCTGAATCAACTGATCGGCCTGTGATGTGCTGTTCAGCTGATCATGAAGCCGTTGCTGTAAGACCATCCCTGCAGAAGGGGCAATGCTGAATGCATGGGAAGGGGTTTCTCTCTGACTCAGCGCACTGAAGACAGTGTGGTAAGTCAGCGGCAGACAGTCAAAGAAAGAGACGCATGGTATTTTAAGTACTTCACATATCTCCCTTTGACTGCTACCGAAATCACGCAACTGGATAGAGCTGGGCTTAATGGCTTTTGTTCAGCCAATAGAGGGCACAAACATTGCTTATTTGTAGGTCTGTTCCTTTTGTATGCGTACGTTTTTGGAGGAGGTAGAGAGGAGTGTGTTTAATGTAGGCTGCATGGTTTTATAGTTGTGAGTTAGATCAAAGGTGGGCCTTAGCTAACGGACACTTCCCCTTTAAAATCTCCGTCAACATTCCTTAGGACGCCTGTACGAGACCTTTGGAGATGATTTTTTTCTCCTTTTTCCAAACTGCATTGTATGAAGAATCCTTTGCCAGGGGGTGACTTTTCCCAGGGTCTCACAGCACTTGGATACACACTGATGAAACCCTCTTAAGCTTCAGGAGCAAGTAGATCCAAGCCATTTTTTCCCCTGTAGTTTCCCATGATTTTCTGTTCCGAGAACTGTCCTTTGAAAATATTTATTTCAGCCTGTGCAGTGGTAGCCCAGAATTTGACACAACCTCTTCTGCCTTCCAGATACTTGTCAAAAGGAGCTGTTAGTCTGCTTCCAAAGCCTTTTGCATTTTATGGCTCAGGCTATGACTCTCAATTCAATTGAGATCAGCGATAATTGGGGGAGACTGTCCATTCTGAACGTACCAAGCGAGGAGTGATGGCCAGCCTTGCCTTTTGCTTTCTCAGATGAGACATTTTTACAGGTAACCATTGCCTGAATTTCTAGTCTAGCTTCACACAGCGCTCAGATTGGGAAAGGCAAAAGAAAGTGAACGGTGCAGTGAGTCTCTGAAAAAGTCATCTAACGTCTGTGCCCTACCTAAGTGAAGCAGAATTCCAACTACGCCTTTTTCCTGCCTCTGCCATCTCTTAGACATCTTGGCAGGGAGACAAATTTTCCTGCAGCCAGGAGGAGAAATCAGAAACAGAACTTGTGAACCAAAAAACTTCTGTGCTACAGGCAACTGGCACCGTTACTGTGTAAATTACATACACGCAGCCGGACTCAGCGTCCTGGTCCTCCAGCTCTATTAACATTGCTGTCTGTGTCACAAGACAGTGAATCACAGGCCTTAATCAAGAGAGGCACATCTTTAGCCGCCGTGCATTGTTATACTCCAGAAGGCAGCTGGAGTAGCTGAGGATTTGCCCTAAGGTGCCTATTTAAGAAAGCTGTAGTGTCAGAGACAAGCCAACAAGCTCCCATATAGTTTGAGTACCAGTCTTATTTCCATTGTTTACCAGCAACCACACCTTGTTTGGGATGCCGCCCAGCTCCCAGAGATGTCCTGCATGATGCACATACACATAGACATTTCCTCTGTCTACAAGAGAACTGCCTGCACGGAGGCTTTGTTGACACCATGAGGTAGAGATTGATTACTCAGCTTGCCTGGGGCGACAGGGGAGGGGTGGCTGAGCAGAGTTCAAACCTTCCCAAACTCACTAGAGCGCAATATTGCTTATTCTTTCCAAGCACCCATGCAAACCACCAACAGCTAGATGCACATTTCCACCAACAGCAGAGGTGTCACTTTCCCAGAGTGTCTCGGCACTTAACACTTACAGTGCGGGAGTGACAGAAAAGACAGGAGGCCTGGTGGGTTTAGCTGAAGTACCTGCTACTGAAGCTGACTTGGGTGAAATATTCCATGCAAATGTTTATTCTCATTTCTAGAGGAGTTTACTTCCATCACAACCATGTCACTCTCCAAAAACGTTCAAGGAGCTGATGCTTCTGTGTATAACTCTTCCCGGGTGGTGAATTTCAGCACTGAGCATGTGAGTACATCTACAGGAAGCCAATGTCAGACTGCACATAAATGTATTTAGGTAGGGGATGCTCGGCTAATCAGGAAAGAGAATGAGTGCTGTGTGGTTTATCTGGGCAATCACAACCAGGTGACAGAGCTCATATTTCCCACCCAGTACACTCCCATGTCTCCAACCCCCCTGTGGAGAAGTAACCACTGGTGGCAGAGTGGAGGGGACTTGAGGCTGGAGGTGCCGGGGGTAGGTAACCTACCAGCCAGGTGTTTGCCTACAATCTGGGATAGTGCATCAGTCCTGCCAGCCTTGGGAACTGGTTGTCTTTGCATGGGGAACACACTGAGTGCTTGGACAACAAGGCTTTTCAGACAAAGAGAATTTGGAGAAGAGGGTGTGTTTTGTACATGTGATCAAGCCATAGAGGAACAAGAAATCAGACTGGAATTGTCAAGTAGATTGAAATAGGGGAAAAAGGGCAGGCAAACATGATGGGTGGGAAGTATGATATTCCAGGCAATGCATGAATGAGGCTGAACATGGAGAGGTGGTTCCCTAGGAACTGATTCATTCAGCACCGATTGGCAGGGGGCCCAAACTAATTTAGCTGAGATGCCAGATGGCATTGCCTGGGAAAGCTGGCTTAGCCATGAGACGCCCACTGCCTCTTGTTTGTGGTTTGAGATGTTAATATTATTTTTTTCTTCTGCCAAAAGCCAGAAATTGCAGAGGGGCACAAAGGTCTGAAATCACATGCCAAATGGTTCCACTGACCTTTAATTCAATTGAGAAAACATGTCAGGTTTCCTCCTGGGATTGGCCAGTTATTTGTATTTCCATGTGGGATTCAAAGTCATAGGGAAAGTGAGGATCACTGCTTGGCAGATATTGAGTTATGCTTGCTGATCATGAATTAATTGGCCAAGAGATGGTAAATTAGTTGGCTTAGAGCTGCCCACGTCTTCTCTGTCTCTACCCTAATCTGTTAGGTTGTCTCACTCACATGATATGGCTTGTCTTTTAAATTGTGAACTCTTTGGGCCTGAGATTAAAATGCTTTGTTTGTGCAGCCCCTGGCACAATGGAGCTCTGAGGAGGTTGAGAAAAGGTCCAGTGGTTAGGAAACTAGCCTAGACTTAGGAGACCTGGATTTAGTTGCTGATTTCTTGTGTGATCGTGGGCAAGTCTCTTGACCATTCTGTGCCTCTCTGTACAATGGGAGTAATAGTACTTCCCTGCCTGACAGGGGTGTTGGGAGGATACCTACGTGAGAGATTGTGAGGTGCTCAGACACTGTAGTGATGGGATTCTAAGAGTACCAGAGGCACCACAATATAAGTCTTCCATATATTACCACAACAGAAATCTTCCATACATTACTAGTAGTCTCTCATTTCTTGAACTCAAAAAGCTGTCAATCATTACAGTCCCCAATGTGTTCCTTAGCAAGATTTGGGAATAAGCAAAAAGACATGTCTAGGGCATGTCTACACTAGAGGGCTCAGTTAAGTCAACTTAACAAGGTTGATTTAAAGGCGACTTAATATATAGTCAACTGAGAGAGTCCCCATTTGTTTAAGTCAACTTTATAAAGCCGACTTAAACCAGGGGACCCATATAAAGTCAACTTTATTGACTCTCCTGCCTTAAATCCCTTCCAGCTCTATGGTTCTATGATTCTAAAATGGGCATTGACTGCCGAGGAAGGAGTACTGCAGAAAGGGATCAGGGTGTCATAGTGGACCACAAGCTGGACATGAGTCAGCAGTGTAACGCTGTTGCAAAAAAAAAAAGGCAAACACTATTCTGGGTTCAATTAAGAGAAGTATTGTAAGACACAAGAAGTAACCCTTTTGCGCTACTCTGCCCTGATTAGGCCTCAACTGGAGGACTGTATTCAGTCCTGGACACTTCATTTCAGGAAAGTTGTGGACAGTTTGGAGACAGTCCAGAGAAAAGCGACACAAATGATTAGAGGTCTGGAACACTTGACCTGAGGGTAGAATTAAAGAGCTAGGTTTGCTTAGTCTAGAAAAGAGAAGACCAAGAGAGGACGTGATAACTGTTTTCAAGTATCTAAGATGTTGTCAAGAGGGGGAAGGAGAAATACTGTTCTCTTTAACTGCTGATGATAGGACAAGAAGCAATGGACTTAAATTACAGCAGGGGCTGGGATTAGGCTGGACATTAGGAAAAAATTTTTAACTGTCAGGGCGATGAACAAATGGAATAAGCTGCATAGGCAGGTTGTGGAATCTCCGTCATTGGACGTGTTTCAGAGCAGGTTAGACAAGCACCTGTCAGGGATGGTTTAAGAGGGTCGTTGGCCTGCCATGAGTGCAGAGGACTGGACTTGATGACCTCGAATGGTCTCTTCCATTTTCTATGATTGTACTCTATTCTATTCTTCTATTCTAAGTCGACTTTATTAAGTCAACTTTAATGGCCACATTTTGTTAAGATGACTTAATAAAGTCAATTTAACCCTTAAAGTCAACTCTAAGGGTGAGTGTTATTAAGTCAGCTTAAGCAAGTTATTAAGTCGACTTAAGCAATGAACTCTGAAGGTGGCCATGGAGTTGTTTAAGTCAGTTTAAGCCTGCAGTGCAGACATAGCCTGAGAGACTCCATGACAGGTTTGCTCAAGACCCTGCACGTCATGGGACAGGCAGTTTGGGAGTTTTTATTTTTAGTAAGTCAGAGGCATCGTCTCATGACTCCTTGTAGCTTGGGACTCAGTTTTGCTCCTATAAGACTTATAACCTGGTACATCTGAGTCAGAAGACGGAGGAGGGTGGGTGGGTTCCTTGAAAATTTTTGACTTTCTGGTAAAAAATTGAAAACAAACATTTTGAGCCAAAATGGAAATGTTTTGGTTAAAAACCAAAGGTGCTTGGTTGAAAACTGAAAATGTCAGCATCATTTGGATAAACCATGACTTCATTCTTCTCTGAGAGCCTGACTTGTCTGCACTTCGGCAGCTCAGCATGATAGGAGGTCATGGAGCATCATGGGAGTCCCATGGCCATGGTGCATCTTGGGAGCTGTAGTCAGGCTGGAGACCCCATGATTTAAAAGAAAACATGGGGTGAGGCACATGAAGCACAGTTACCATAAGGCACTGGAGCAGCATTTCCAAATCACATTTTTCAGCTTTTGGCTAAACATTTTTTAGCTTTCATCTGAAAACAAAAATGGTTCCAGCTTTGGGTCTTTTGCTTATTTGAAGAAAAGTCAAAGTTTTCTGCAAAAAAGAGATGCTCAAAAAAATTCAAGTAGTCAAAAATCCCAATTTTTCACTGAAAACTGATTCTGATGGAAACTTTTCAAGCAGCCCTACCTCTAAGCTTTCAGAGATTATGCTATTTGGGTTGTTCTGAAGACTGGTTCTAGCTATGAGGTGAATTTTTGCCAGTACATTTGAGGTGAAAATATTGGAAAATCAGCAATAAAAAATGCTTAGCTTTTGGCATTGCATTTGTCAGCTGCCATGTAGAAGAGCCAACGATGACACTTTCAATTCTGAGGTTACTGGAAGCTTTGCAGACTTTGACACTGACTGATTTATTTTCTAATTAAAGGATTAGAAAACTTGCCTGATTGCAATAGACCTAAGGAGCTCAGTCTATTTCCTGTAACAACAAGAAGGTTAAGGGGTAACTTGATCATACTCATAGATGGGAGACAAATATTTAATAATGGGCTCTTTGGTCTAGCAGACAGAGGTCTACTTCTACATAATCCAATTGCTGGAAGTTGAAGTTAGATAACAGTGAGGGCAATTAACCATTGGAACAAGCCGTGTCAGTCTAGTTCAGCAAAACAAACAAGGAGTCTAGTAGCACTTTGAAAGACTAACAAATTTATTTATCACATGAGCTTTTGTGGGAGAAGTGAAGAAACAGATTGACAGAGCCAGACAGGTACCCAGAAATCAACTTCAACAGGAGAAGCCCAAGAAAGAAAACAACAGAATGCCTCTTGCCATCACCTACAACGCTCAAGTCAGATGTCTACAGCACATCATCAGGGATCTACAGCCTATTCTACAAGACGATCTCTAATTCTCTCCGAATCTGTGCGACGGACCTCTGCTTGCTTACAGACAGCCCCGCAACCTTAACAGGTACTCACCAGCAACTACTGACGTAACAACAGACACATTAAAGCAGGCACACACCCCTGCAACAACCCACGCTGCCAACTTTGCCCACATATTTGCTCTAGAGACATCATCATAGGACCTATTCAATCCGGCTACTCCACCAAGGTCTCATTCACCTGCTCATCCACCAATGTGATTTATGCCACCATGTGCCAGAAATGCCCCTCTGCCTTGTACATTGGACAGACAGGACAGTTGCTGCGCAAAACAATCAGTGAACACAAATCAGACATCAGAAATAACAATCAGAAACCGATAGGGCAACACTTCGATCTTTCTGATCACTCCATTAGTGATCTGTTAATAGCCGTACTCAGGCAAATGGATAACAAATGACAGCTTTAAGGAAAAGCTGCAGAATTGGAATTCACATGCGCTCACATGAACCCAGGGATGAATACAGACTATAGATATTTTCCCATTACAAAAGGTAATTCTGCTTTCCTCCCCGCTCCACACCCCCATCCCACTCCTCTCTGCTTATTGCCGCTGTTGGAATCCAAACAACGGCTTTGATTTGCTTAACAGTCTGACCTGATCCCATGACTTACGTTTATTTTCCTCCCATTCTGTAAGTTCTCCATCTTCAGGCATCTGAAAAAGTGGGATTTCCTCCCACAAAAGCGTGTGTGATAAATAAATTCTTTAAAAAGTCTTTAAAAATGCCACAGGACTCCTTGTTTGTTTAACCATTGGAAGAATTTACCAAGGATTGTGGTGGGTTCTCCATCACTGACAGTTTTTCCATCAAGACTGGATGGTTGTCTAAAAGACCCACTCTGGGAATTATTTTGGAGGCGTTCTCTGGCCTATGTGTGTGTTCACACAGCAGTCTTATTTCGAAACAACAGAGGTTGTTTCAAAATAAGAAAGGCCATGTTCACACGACGCACCGTTGTTTCGAAACAACTTAAACCCCATGGGGGGACGAAACAACATTGTTTCAAAACAATTGTTTCGAAACAATGCCGTCTGAACAAGTTGTCTCGAAACAACAGTGACTTGTTTAGAAATAACTGTTGTCTGAACCTGCTATTTTGATTCCTGCTTTTTTCCTTAATTCGAATTAATAAACTGTTAATTCTGAAATAAGGCGTTATTTCAATACAACTTGTATTGAAACAACTTGTAACGAAATAACCCCCTGTGTGTGAACATAGCCTATGCTACACAGGTGAAAAGTTTAGATGATCATGGGGGTCCCTTCTGTTTTTGAATTTTTGAATTAATGAGGAGTCTGGGCTTTGTTGTATTTACACGATCTATACCCACCCTGGAATTTTCATATTTTTTGGACAGGAGGGAAAGGGATATTAATCCCAGAGTCCTTCTTACCACAGTCTAGCACTGATGTTCTCTTCTGCTTCTCTATTTTCTTCCTTCAGTTAGAACTGGAGAAATCTGAGCAAGTGCGATTCATGAAGTTGCTACAAGAGGACCCTGAGATAATTAGTCCATAGAGGTGCAGGCAACCTCCAGCATGTGTGTCAACGGTGGCTCATGAGCCCATTTGGAGTGACATGGGGCACCCTCTGTGGCTCCACCAAAATTTCTGCTTCTGCCACTGAGAACCACACTGGCTGGCATCCCCTCAACTCCAGCTGTGGCTGCTACCACATTTTCAGGCAGCGGCTGCTTTTTTTTGGCAGAAGGGACAGCCAGTAGGGGCTGAGATTTGGGGAGAAGGGGCCAGCATGGGCACTGGCAGAGGTTGCTGACCCCTGCTGTAAAGGCTCAAGCTTTGACTTGTAGGGTCCCAGGGTCAGTCTCTGATGGTGCCCCAAATGGGGTTGCTCGCCAAAGCATTCTGTTAGACATTTAATTGGTCATTTGCTCCCACATTTAGCTGATTTTTCACAGGCACAAGTTGTAAACACATCCGTAAATTAGGAGTGAAGTTGCACACACCTCTTTGTCTACAGCCTGGGGCTTCATAGGCTTAGCAAACTGGGCCTAACTAGAGATTTCTCTCTCTCTCTCTCTCTCTCTTTTTTTCCCTCCAAATGTGTTGTTGCAGTGATCACCAGCAACACTATAAAACAGAGTTGGTTGGCAAGTGCAAAAAAATGCATCTATGTCTCTGAAGAGTTTAGGGAGGCAAGAATGAAATTATGCTAGGAGGAATTTTGCCAGGATGTTGAGGTTAACTTGCAACAAAGGAACCCAAACCAAACCAAAACCTACCACAGGATCCATAATAACCACACTGATGGTTAGGACAGTGGCCTTCCCTTGCCATGCACCCTCACACCAGCCTGGGACATCAGTTCTGTCCCGATTCACCGACACCGCATCCTGCAGCCCCTTCCAGTGTGCCTGTCTCCTAATTAGCCGATAAATTCACAAGCAGTTTTCTGCCATCTGAAAGCTTCTCCGGCAATATATAGCTGGTAGAATTTCAAGGGGGCCTATGCACGGGTGGGACTTGCCAGCTTCTGGAACGCAGGGCAGTCAACAAGTTGAAGCCAAAACCACAGTATGACTTTAGTGAAAGGAATATGCGCCGAGTACGAACAAATTGGTTTCTTCTATTTGAGGTGATATTAACTGCTTTCTGCACAGCTGCCTCTGTGGCTGAATGCCTCAGTGCGGGACTTACTTATATAGCACTGAAACCCAAAGACTATTAGTAAGACACTGGAAGGGGAACAGCCACAATGCCTCGTGTGTCACTGGTACAAGAAAAGGTCCGGCTCTCCTCTCACGCTGCTTAACAGCATTGATTTGCATGGAGATACTGCGTGAGAGGAGAATAAGGGCCAGTGCTGGTTTGATAAGTCCACTTTGGCAAACTAATCGAAGGACAGGGAATGCTCCCATTCTGTGCCACAACATTTTTTTTCAGTGGCTTTGTGTGACGATGCTCAGCCAGATCCTACTGGACTATGGCTCCTAGCCGGCACACAAGAGCCAGTTTTACTTATTGGCCATGCTTCAGATGGGAGCCCGGAGACTCACTCACACTCTGCCCACACTCAGTTCAAGAGCCCAACTAGCCCAGGAATATAAGGCTTGAAGGGACCATATGATATCCCCGTCTTGATGCTCATTAGGTTGTTTATCCCCACTGCTCCTATTCTGAGGCTGTCCCAGAGCCTTCCTCCTCTGGTGGTTAGAAACTTTCTTCTAACTTGACGCTTACATTTATTCCTGGCCTGATTAACTGCATTTGTTCTTTTTAGCCTAGAGTGCTCTTCTCTCTCGCTGGTGTTTGCCCCCGCCTCCCCAATATATTCATGGCGCACAACTACAGCGCCTTTCTCAGAATATATTACAATGCTAGAGAGCAGAATAGTGACAGTAAAATAGGCTGGATGAGCTTCAGGTCCTTGTTCTACCACATATTTCCTGGGAGCCCATGGCCAAGTCATTTCATCTACCTGTGCCTCACTTCTGGGTCTGTACAAAGGGGCTAATGTCACTTCTGTACAGCACACGGGTGTTGTCAGAGAAATCCATGACCTACATCAAGGCGCTCAGATAGTGTGGGCATATCAGCACCAACAACTAGGCGGTGTAGAATAGTTAGGGTGCAGCTGGGCATTGATGCAGCAAATTTTACTTTGATTTGTTCTGTGGCCTTGTGGTTCCCACAGGCATGGGAGTCAGAAACTGTGTTCCTGCTGCAGTCCTGACCTCACCATAGGCTCTTGGACATGTGGTAAAATCATAGAAGCGTAGGCTTGGAAGGGACCCAGGAGTTATCTAGTCTGAGCTGCTGCTCAAAACAGGGCCCATCCCAACCAAACCAGCCCAGCCAGGCCTTTGTCAAGCTCCACCTTAAAAACCTGTAAGGTTGGCTATTCCATCATCTCCCTAGGGACCCCAGTCTGGTGCTTCACCACCCTCCTAGTGAGAACATTTTTCTTAATATCCAGCCTCGACCTCCCCCAGCTGCAGCTTGAAACCATTGCTCCTTGTTCTGTCCCCTGTCACCCCTGAGGACAGTCTCGTTCCCTCCTCCGTGGAGCTCCCCTTCGTGTAGTTGAAGGTTGCTATCAAGTCTCCTCTCAGTTTTCTCTTCTGCAGGCTAAAGAAGCCCCGTTCCCCCAGCGTCTTATAAATTATGCGCTCCAGCCTCCTCATCATTTTTGCTGCCATCCACTGGACTTGTCTACATCTTTCCTGTAGTGGGGGCCCAAAATTGGACACAAACACCACTCCAAATCATCCCCAGTGCCGAATAGAGGGGAATAATCCCTTCCCTCATCGCTGGCAATGCTCCTACTAATGCAGTCTAACATGCCATTAGCCTTCTTGGCACTTTACCATTTGCGCCTCTGTTTCCTCACCAGTCTAATGGGTAGGACACTTCCCTCTCTCACAGGGACAGAGACAGGCTAAAGCTCTGTGGCACCGTATGGGTGGGAGATGCTGGGGAACTGCAAAGTACTCATGTTAGAAATGGAGAGAAGCTGTCTCCCATCTGTCAGCTTTAAGGAAAAATACATTTACTTTTTGGGAAAAAGAACTTCTTGCATAAAGACTAGGTTTTAGCAAAGTGCACAGGGACTCAGATTCCCACAGAAGCCACGCAGACATTAAATCTCTGCACAGCAGACAAAAAAATGAGTGAGCCAGGCGTCTTGTTAGCTGTGCTGATGCAGAGGAGATCTGAGCTATGGAGCAACCCTGGCTCGTTTCCCATTTGCTCAGTGATGGCCATGTACGTGGTAGACACAACCAGCTAGGACTAATGGGTGATAAGAAGAGATGGCTGCACACTCACAGGCTAGTTTCCTAAGAGCTAGTCCCCTGAACTGTATTGGCCTTCCCATTGGCACGGAGGGAAGATTGATGAGGCCTGTTGATAATGAAGGAGCTGAAGACCTTGGGGATTCTGACTTGAGTTGGGCACAAGGAGATGGAATCTCTCAAGGATGACGTACTATGGCGATCAGATAGACACACAGACATGCTGTGACAGACTCTGGGCACCGCTGAAGTATTAACCCAGATTTATTCCCTACATTTTTGTTTTATTAAAAAGGGCTTTGTAGCAGAACATTTCTTTTTTTAAACCATTCCATCAGCAGGATGCACCATCGTGGGGCATGCTGACACGTCAAATTAGGCTGTGGTTTGGGTAGCAGAAGCAATGTCAGCGTAATTGCGCCTGATGATGTGTAGATCC
This sequence comes from Podocnemis expansa, assembly GCA_007922195.1. Lineage (NCBI taxonomy): Eukaryota > Metazoa > Chordata > Testudines > Podocnemididae > Podocnemis > Podocnemis expansa. The sequence goes on from ML682065.1 coordinate 1,456,990, forward strand.
TAGAGGAACGTTAAATGGAGAGAAAAGAAAAGGCTCCAATGGCTTAAACCTGCGGTTGGGAGTTGGCTCTCAGCAAAAACCACCTTCATAAAAGAAGAGTGTCTTATTCACTGTTCTGCGAGGAGCTGGTATGTCTGCACTTCCCGCCTTGGCGTCGTTGTTGGATACAGATTGGCGGTGGAGATTGGAGGCAGATCCCACCCGAGACTTTAGCCTAAACTGGATCCTATTCTGAACCTCATTTCGCTGGAGGTTCAAAGAAGTTCATTTAACTTTTGCCTCTTCCCTCATTATTTTTCATATGCCTCCACGTTCTCCAGTTCTGGCCAGGAGCACTGAAATATATGCCAGGAAAGGCTGTTCTCATGGCATCTAGGGTTACCCCTGTGAGTTTCCTAACCCAATCCAGCAGACTACCTTTGTTTCAGCTGGGCTCTCCCATCAGAGATCTCTATACAGGAAGTCCCATTTGCAGGACCTTTTTCAGCTCCCTCTCCCGGTGCCCTCAATATTTCTTCATACCATGATAACTAGCCCCCCCCCCCCGCCCCCAGTGGCTGCCACCTGCCTGCTGTTGAAGCTCCTCGACTGGGCCCAGATGCAGGATTTGCTGTAAGTGGCTTGGCCAGCCGTGTGTGGGAAGCAATGACAGGAGGGTACCAGAGCCTCAGGAACAGCCAAATGTTGCTGGTCTTGGATGGTTCAAATGATCCAATCCAAACTTCTGAACAACTCGATGTTCACGTCACTCTGGAACTGAGCTCCCCCCAAAGTGTCAGCAAATTTCCAATGTCAATATCAGCATCTTAGCTGAACTCTGTCACTCTCCCATGATTAACCCAAACCCCAGATCCTTCTCCTATTGAAATGTGCATACAGCCTGTCTCCATTCAAAATGCTGGGGTAGACACCCTTGCTGTGGATCATCTGCAGGATTTAAGCCTAGGACCCTCTGGCCTCAATTGTGGAGTTGAAAGAACAATGCCATTCTTTGGCTGAATTTACTAGGTGGTTAAACTACATGAACTAACCATTAGAGGGAGACATGGCTCAACACAAATGTGCTTGGGAGGGGAAACTCCTCACAAGAGTTTCCTTGCGCCAAGGACATTTGTGTATGAGCCATGTCTCCTTCTAGCGGTTAGTTCATGTGGCTTAACCACCTACTAAATCAAACTGAGTTCAAAAATCCCTATTTGGGGACCATGTTAGTAACTGTCGCTGATGAGAGGTCATCAGCAAGATCTGAACCCAGGACCTTCTACCACCAAAGTGCAAATTGCGTCTCCTCGAGGTAAAGGTTTAACTCCACTAGCTGGTAGCAGTAGTGGGGTGTTATCCTCCTAGCTGCTATAATATGAAACAGCACACGCATTACTGGAGCTAGGTTATGGTTTTATTGCAAGCGGTGGGAAAGTGTCTGTCTCCGATGGAGCATGCCACCTGTCCTTGTCAGAAAGAATCACGACCTGTTGCGATGGCAGTATGTCATCACTCACTGCTCCATGACCCTCACTGACAGAGCACACCGTGCATTTGTTAGTAGAAGATGCCCATGCAATTAAAAAGAACACAAAGGAGCTATAGTCAATCTGTGAAACTCACTGCAGCAGGAGGGCGCTGAGCCAGGAACAAGTGGCTGGGCTTTAAACTGGGTTGGTTCCTAACACCAGGAACATTAATAATAGAGGGATTTGCAGTTCTGCAGGGAAAGATGTGGCTAGTGTAAGCTCCTAGCTCAGTCATGAGACAATTTCTTCAAACCACTCCCCTGACCCTGGAGAGCATGAGGAAATTGGCTAGATACAGTGGGCCAACTCCTTGTACATGCTGAGATTGTATGGCTGGAGTGGAACAAAGGGACTGCAAAATTTCCATAAATGGGGAAAGGATGAGTCTCCTGGAGTGGGGGAAACCTGAACTAGTCTAAAGACCGCATAACATAACCAGTTCTGTGTCACCTCCTAGTTCCCCAGTCACAGAGGCTATGCTGGGGACATGAAAGAACTGAGAGGGCATGGAGGTTTAGCATATTGGAGTCCTGTGATCTTCACCTGCAAAATGTCCATGGGGTGAAGGGGGGCATTAAAAGCTTCCATAAATTGGATGGACACAAAAGGCTATTGTAATATGAGCCAGTGGCTTCTTTGTTACTTCACAGACTGGGGTGAGGTAGGTGCAAGGAAGTGCAATAAAGCCCCATTTGCTCCCCCTACCTTCAAAGGTTCTGAGAAGCCCGGCATGTTGTTTCCTTTTTGTTCACATCTGAAGCAGTAGGTACCAAAAGGAGGCAAGTACATGGACTATACGGAGCTGGCATAGCAACTTCACCTGCATATTCCTGGCAAGGTGTGTGATCTTTGCTCTCTTGGACACTGGGTCGTAATCATGGACATAAGTTAAAATCAGCACTACAAAACAAAGGTTGTATAAAGAAAGCAAGCCTGTGACTGATTCCCTGGAGCTGAAAAATGGCCTTGGTATATATTTACTTATTTAGAACAGTTGCCTCAGCTTCTCAAGGACAATGAAAGCCTACTTGAAAACATCGGTGTTTTTGGCTGGATTGCTCAGTGCTCTTATTTGCAATTGAACTGTGATTCTTGGCTGATCAGCATAAATCCATCAGCATACACGTGGCAATTGCTTGGAAGTTTGGACAAAAGTCTGGCGGGCTGAACATTGTAGACATCTCACCAGATTGTTAGAATGTGCACCAATCAACACATTGCCTCTGAAGATGCTGATTAATACTGAGCAAGGATAACGTGGAGGATGAAATTCAAGACCCCTTCATGCAATGAGTGGAAAGTAAAACAGACTCTTTAAAGCAGCAAATGAAAACAAAGTTTTAAAAACCCTGGCACATTAAATTGGAAGCCCCATAGCAATGCTTATTAATGATTCTGTGAGCTTGCAATTTGTACCCTACGAGTGGAGAATTGACAATATACTACCTATTTTTAACAAAGGGGGAAAAATGATTCAGGAAACTAGTTAGTTTGACCTCAATTGTATGCGAGGTCTTGGAACAAATTCTGAAAGAGAAAGTAGCTTAGTACATAGATGTGATCAGCCGTGATTGGGATGAAATACAGCACCATTTCACAAAAGGTAGATCATGCCCAACCTGATCTTCTTAGAGACGGTAACAGAGTTTTTAGACAATGAAAATTCACTCAGTCTAGTCTACCTGAATTTCAGTAAGGCAAATGATACAGTTCCATGTGGAAAATTATTAGGTACATGGGAGAAGATGGGAATTAATATGAGAAACTGAAATGTGGGTAAGGAACTGGTTAAAGGGGAGACTCCAACGTGTCACACTCAGGAGCGAATGGTCAGGTTGGAGGGAGATTCCTAGTGGAGTTCTTCAGGGACTGGTCTCAGAACTGAGCTGATTTAATATTTTTATTACTTACCTTTCCATAAAAGGCTAGGGGCACTAACAAAATCTGTGGATGACACAGAGTTAGAAGGTGTTGTCAGTTCAGCAGAGGGACTAAGAACAAGAATTTTTTCTACAAACTGGGGATGTCACAGTTGGAAGTGACAGAGGAGGAGAAAGACCTGAGTGTATTAGCTGATCGCCGGATGATTATGAGTGGCCAATGTGATGCAGACATGGAAAAGGCCAATGGGATCCTAGGATACATCAGAAAAGGTATTTCCAGTAGAGACCGGGAGGTGTTTGTGCCATTATACAAGGCGCTGGTGAGACCCCATCTGGAATATTGCATGCCGTTCTGGTTCCCCAAGTTTAAGAACAATGAATTCAGATTGGGACAGGTGCAGAGAAGGACAACGGGGCTGATCTGTGGAATGGAAAACCTGCCTCATGAGAGGAGACTCAAAGAACTTGGCTTGTTTAGCCTAATCAAAAGAAGGTTTAAGGAGAGAGATGATTGCCCTGTCAAAATACATCATAGGATAAATACCAAGGAAAGAGAGGAGTCATTTAACGTAAGCACCAACGTTGGCACAAAAACAAATGGATGTAAACTGACCATCAACAAGTTTAGGCTCGGAAACAGTCAAAGGTTTCTAACCTCAGAGGACTGAAGTTTCAGGAGAGCCTCCCAAGGGAAGCAGTGGGCGCAAAAAACATAGCTGGTTTCAAAACCAAGCTCGATCATTTTACGGCAGGGCTGGTATCATGAGACGGCCTACACGATGGCGTGTAGCTGATCTGTGAGCGCTAAAGGCATGCATCTCCCAGGTGGGACACTAGATGGGGAGGAGTTGGCGTTCCTGCGGAGAACTCTTTTAGGAGTGTCCGACTCGTGGGTCGCACGCACCTTGTGCAGGCTCTAACTGATCACTGTGTTTGGGGTTGGGAAGGAATTATTCCCCAGCTCAGACTGACCTGCATGCTGGGCTTTTTTTTGCCTTTCTCTGCAGCATGTGGCTAGAGCTATTGGAAGGTTTAAACCAGTGTAAATGGTGGATTCTCTGTCACTGAAAGTTTTCACATCATAATTTTAGGACTTCGGTAGCTCAGCCGGAGGTGGCGGGTCTCTTACCGGAGCGGGTGGGAAGGTTCTGTGGCCTGACACATGCAGGAGGTCGGACTAGTTGATCAGGATGGTCCCTTCTGGCAGAAAGGTCTATGAGTCACTAGGCAACCCAAAAATAAACTAATCAATAAAGACGAAATGCGGCGTAATGCAAAACAGACAAACAAGCCTTCCCTGCGGGTAACTGAGATGAGCGGCTCTTGGGCCAAACGCAGCAGGAGGCAGGCAGCCAGACATTCGGATCCCAGAGAGACTGCCATCTGTAGCTATTAGGCAGATCAAGATGTTGTGGTTTACTTGGTAGCTGGGAGGCAAGAGCACAGCCTCTCTCTCCAACCGAGCCTGGAGGGAGGGGAAGAAAAGACACATCCAGATGTAACCTAGAGCCAAGGAGGCCAAAGACAGGCCAGGGCTCCCAAACCGGATGATGAAAAGAACATTCCCTCCTCCTCCTCCTCCCACGCCCTCCATGCTGAGGTTGAATACAGGCTTTCCCTCCCGCAAAGGAAAGGCCTTGCTTGATGAAAGGCTGCCTCCTCCAGAGTTGAAATCTGGCCCTGAGGCTTTGTGGCGGTGGGGGCAAAAGGCAAAACAAACACAAACATGATCTCCAGCACCCACGTCGCTGCACCCTCAGGCAGAGCTGGCGAGCTGCTGTTAACAAGAGGGCAGCCCCGTGCACCAGTAGCGTGGTAACTGGGGAGATATCGGCCAGGTTGGGGGACAACCCGTACACAGGACGGAAACATGACGCTTGCTAGCACGCTTGCCTGAGGTTAGCTGATGAGGGAGCAGGTCCAGCGCTACAGGAAAGCCAAGGAACACGGTCCTGCCCAGGTGCTTCTGGTGGAGTGTGATCAGATTTCGTCAGGGTTGGGTGGCATTTTGCACAGTTACCTTTTTAGTCGGTATAATGTACTGCAAGGATTGGACAATAGATGGCACTGCTGTATGCGTGCTGGTTAGGAAAGCCGCCTTTGGGTGGGACAGAACTTGATGCTATAAACAGGATAAGGCAGGGAGCATTCAGGTGACCCTGCCTCTCTTATTTCCATAGATGCATTTCTCCCTCTTTCAGCCTCCCATCCTTCCTTCTCTCAATTTCCAGCTCACCTGTTTCCACACCTCTCGGCTTTCTTTCCTCCCCCTCCTACCCGCTCACAAAGCACCATCTGCTGCTTTCAGCATGTCCACATGTCTTCAGTCCACCTAGCTTCAATAAGAATGATTCTCCCCCTTTTATCCCTATCTCTAATAATAGCAGGGAACAAGCCTGAGCAGGGGACACTCAGCGTGTAGCTCTGGCTTCAGAACTGCTACCAAGAAATTTTGCAAATCTGAAACGAGAAGGCAGAGTCGATTTCTGGGAGATGGGCTGAGGGCCATGGTGCTGGAGTAGAACCGAGAAGAGGTGGCTTCAGTTCCTGGTTTTGCCGTCAGCTTCCTGTGTGACTCTGGGCTGGGTTTTCAAGTGTTGCAGTGTCTGGAGCTGGGTGCAGATTGCCTTAGAGCTCTCATTATGACGTTTAAGTTAAGGCTTGCAGGGTATGGAGTGCTTTTGAAGATCTGATCTGGATTCTGGGGGCAGAGACCTTTGCAAAAATGTGGCCTTCACTGCTCCTTGTGCCTCAGTTTCCTGTCTGTAAAAGGGGGATAAAAGATCTTTCTCTTTGTCTTGGCTGTTTAGCTTATAAACTCCTCAAGGCAGGGGATTGTCTCATACTAAGTGCAAATACAGCATCCGATACAGTGAGCCGCTGATCTTGGTTAGGGCTTCTAGGTCCTGGAAAAGGTTATCATCAATCAAAGAAGTAATGATAATAATCTCAAGTTTTGTCAAAAAATAAAGGTAAAAATATTTGCTTCCTTTAGCTCTGAAACTCTTTAGAGAAGGAAGGAGGTGGGGGAAAAATCCCAAAGGCTGGGATTTGCAAGGCTCTGTATTAAATCACAGACTAGAGGCAGGCAAGGGGCCTGTAATATTTTCATTATAATCAAATGATTAATCTGAACCATGTGTCCTAATGATCTGACATCTATGATGTTACACTCTGCCACTTAAGACGCTGTGGTCTGAAAGAACACGAAGCTCAGCTCGGTTCCCCCCCACCCTTTGTTACATTTATAGAGTTTCGCTGGGTAATAAGTTTAAACGAGCTCATGTGGCGTTAACAATGATGGATGAGACGCTACAAGATATTGAAATAACATGCAACGTGTGCATGGCTCAGTGACACGGTGCTGGTTGGCTGACAAAGAGCAAATCTACTTAATTCCATCCATTCATTGTCAGGAAGGACTCTGTCCATCTGGCAACTTATTAGTGTGTTATGAATACAGGGGCCTTTTAAAATCTCTCTCTCTGTTCTCACACGCCTCCTGCTCCCCCATCACACCTCAGCACCTCATAGATCTGTTCATGGATTTGTCCTCGCAGAACCTCAGGCAGGTAATGCAGTATTGGGATGGGTTAGGTTAAAACAGTTGAGACTGACGGGCCTTTTTTTAAAGGTAGCTGTCAGAGTTGAGACCCACTAAAACAGGGGTCTCAAACACACGGCCTGTGGGCCACATGCGGCCCTAAAGCTATTTGCTGCGGCCTGCGATGGCACTATCATTACCGATATTTGCAATATCATTGCATGCAAAGGTTTCAGTGGTGTGGCCCTCGGGCTAATGTCCTAGTCCTCATGTGGCCCTTGTGGTGATTTGAGTTTGAGACCCCTGCACTAAAAGAAGGGACAATGGAGTCTGCTTAGAAATTGGCCAAGTGTGAGCAGAGAATTTCACCATGTGTTATCTGACCAGAGGCAGAGAGAGACACAAGACAGACTATGCTAGGTAGGCAGAGTGTATGACCTGGAAGAAGCTAGAGAGGGGGCTGTAGAGAGTTGAGGCTGTAAGCAGAGAAGCTTTTTTGGTTCCTCCAGTATTTGCAGCAGCAGGTCTCCATTCATTTCTTGTAAATAAACAGCAGCACATCAAAGACCACATGAGACACCATCATCAGTTCTACTCCCAACTGGAACAGCTGCAGATCCTGGCTTTGACTAAACATTGGGATCAAAATGGGTGAGAACATGGTTGCTGAAAGACACGAGCTTTATGGATGGCTCAGGAGATGGGCTTTCCATTCCTAGCTCTGCTGTGTGACCTGGGGCAAGGTATTGCCTCATTCTGTGCCTCGGTTTCCCTTCCTGCTGTTTGTCTAGCACAATGGGGCCTGGCCTAGAAAACAATGGTGAACATTTGTGGATGGTCTCTGAAAACCTAATGCAATGAGTTTTCCTCACATTCTTGGTGAACGTTTTTATCAAAAATGTTCAGGTTCCAAATTCTGCAGCAAAATGCAGATGAGCTCCAGTTCTCAGGAACTTGAATGTTTTCATGAGCATTGCAGGCAGTGTGATTGGTTAAAACACAGAGTCAACTGATTGATTATGATTGCAGTTTGATACTAAAAATGTTTAAGAGGTCAAATAGCTGAGGTTAGTCAATTTATTCCCTAAAGACAAAACAGTACAATATCAAAATGAGCCATCCATGCCCTCCATCCAGGTTCATCTTAGGCAGTAGGCATGCTTTGAAGATATACTCTCTATTTATAATAGGGTGCCTTACAAACTAAGAGTCCACCCACCCCAGTTGGTACCTGTTCCTCATCCTGTCCTTCTATATGTTCCCTTCCCTCATTTACCACATTTCAGATACCAACAGGTGTGAAGGCATGTCCTAAGCTTGTCTCTAGGTAAAACAATCATATATTTTGCCTTTGCCAGGTTTTATAGTTGCTAATAAGAAAACCTGCTTATAGCTGACTAAGGGTATATCCACACAGGCTTCTTATTTCGAAACAACAGAGGTTGTTTCGAAATAAGAAGCGGCATGTCCACATGACGCACTGTTATTTCAAAACAACGGGACCCGTTGTTTCAAAATAACGTCCATTATTTCGAAACCGTTAAACCTCGCATCTAATCGAAATAGCCAATGTTTCAAAACAATGGCTTTCGGGCACGTTGTTTTGAAACAACACCATTGTTTCAAAACAACTGTTTCGAAACATATCCGAACGGCCTTGTTTCAAAATAACCATTTTGAAACAAGGGCTATTTCGAAAGCAGGCTTTCCCTTAATTTGAATTAACAAACTGTTAATTCGAATTAACTTATTTCGAAATAAGGACTTTATTTCGAAATAACTCATTTCGAAATGGGTTATTTCAAAATTATGATGTATGTGTGGACATAGCCTAAGAGTTCTCTTGCAGGGTAAAAAGGAACAGCTGATGATTATGTCACCAGACTGGGATTTAAAAGAGCAGGCCTCCTTCTTGGATCTGCCATTCATTCCCTACATGACCAGCGGCAAGGCACAGCACTGCTCTGTGCCTCACTATCCCCATCTGTACATTGGGGTTAATGACGTCTCTCCCCGCACATGGGTGCTGCGAGGAGGCACTCATTCACAAGGGGAAGGTGCTCAGTTACTAGCAATGACGGGGGTTTTACATGATACAGTCTCCCGGAAAAACAAACACGGAGTCCTGTGGCACTTTTAAAGACAAACACATTCATTTATAGCATCAGGTTTCATGGGAGAAAATCCTATTTTGTCAGACGTTTTGAAGATTGGGATCTTACAGAATGGATGGAAAATATATGCAGGAAAGTGTAAGTTATAGGATTAGGTCAGACTGTTAACAGCAAATCAAAGCAGTTGTTTGGATTCAAACCCTGGGGAACAGCATCTAGAGGAAGATGAGGTTAAATCACCTGCTGTAATGAGAAAAAAATCCAAAGGCCTTATTTAGCCCTGAAACAACACCATCCAATTTGCACAAGAATTCCAATTCTGCGGTTTCTCTTTGAGGCTTTGATTTGTTATTCATTTGTTTGAGCACAGCTGTTAGCAAATCCTCAATGGAGTGATCAAGAAGATTGAAGTGTTCAGCTACTTGTTTTTGAGTGGTGTTCTTTCTGATGTCAGATTTGTGTCCATTTAGTCTTTGGTGCAGACATTGTCCCGTTTGTCCAATGTGCAAGGCAGAGGGGTATTTCTGGCACGTGATGGCATAAATCACTTTGGTGGATGAGCAGGTGGATGAGCCTTTGATGGAATAGCTGGTTTGATTAGGTCCTGTGATGGTGTCTTTTGTGCAGATATGTGGCCAAAGCTGACAATGGCATCCTGTTGTTCTCTCTTAGGCTTCTCCTGTAGTAGCTGACTCCAGGGTACCCGCCTGACTCTGTCAATCTGTTTCTTCACTTACGCAAGTGTTCTGTTTATCACGAGTAGGAGAACTGCTCCTCTGTTGGTTGGACATGGTTGGTTGTTTTCAACAGCTATGCAGCTTTATTTAAAGGAGAAGTTGTCTCCCAGTCATTTTTGGAGTGGGTTTATAGCTTTTAATAGGAAGCCCTAGTGACTGAAATCCTCTATTATTGATTAGTGATCTTAGTGTTGCTGTACAAACCCATGTCTGGATATTTACATGTAAGGACAGTTAAGCTGTAGAATAGGCTTTGAGGGAGGTGCTTGAATCCCCATCACTGGAGGTTTTCAGGAACCGGGTGGACAGATACCTATCGGGGCAGTCTAAGTTTACTTGGTCCTGCCTTAGCAAAGATAGCTGGACTATATGAGCTCTCCAGCTCCCTACTAGTCCAACATATTTAGGATTCAGTGTAAAGGGATGGTGCCTGCTGGGAAATGCTTACACAGTAAAGCTAAGGAAACACACAATGGGGGTGGTGGTTGGTTGAGAATATACATCGCTGAGCTGGATTCAAACCATAGGGACATAGGAATTGCCAGATTAGATAAGTCTTAGGTTCTGCCTACCCTATCTCTGACCATGGCCATCTGCAGATGGCTCAAAGGAGGGGTAAGAACTGAGCAGTAGCACATGTTGGTTAATCTGACCCCCAATTAAGTCTAATCTAAACCTCTAATAGTTCAGGATGAGCATAAACCCTTAATCATTTTCTCTGCTTTCTCCAAATAGCCTCAAATTGTGCAATATCCATTTTGATTCTACAAACCAATGATGCTAGAAGGTATTGCAGCCCCCCACGCTGCCTGCTTCCCCATTTGTGCTTTGCATAGAGCTTTCTACTTTTATGGCACCTTCCATCCAAAGATCTCACACTGTAACTAAGCCTAAAAATACCCACGTGAGGCAGATGCTTAAGAGTAAGGAGCAACAGAGACACAGAGAGGTTAAATGACTTTCCTGTGGTCACAAAGTGTGTCCATGGTAGAACTGTGAATGAAACCCAGGCGCCCTAGTTTGCTTTCCAGTACTCCAATCACCAGACCTCATTGTTTAGCTTGGCGTTTGCAGAAATAATGGCATAGTATGTGTGTATGGACCAAGCTCCTCTGTCCCATGAGGAAGTAGCACAAGTCAGGGGTTAGAAGAGCTGAGTCCTTAACTAGACACTGTCATTAGTCCACTGTGTGATGTCTTTGGATCTGTGCGCTGTCACTGTCCGTCCAACCCTTTATCTACCTTGTGAGCCAGGAATGTCTCTATGTACCTAGCACCATAGGAGCCTTGCTGCTGTAATTTTAACAAATGGCTGCTGCTACCGCTGATGTGAATATGAAGATATACCTGTGTATGCCTGTGCTGGCTAAACTGAGACTGTGGAACTCATTGCCACAGGACATTACTGAGGCCTAGAATTTAGCAAGCTTCATCACAGTAAGTACTTATAAAAAAAAACAGAAAGTGAGATTTGGAAGCGACAGGAAATTGCATGTTTCAGATCTTAAACCAACCTTTAACTAGGAATTAGGGGTGGGTTTCTTATATCTTCTTCTGAAGCAACTGATGCTGGTAGCGGTCAGGTACAGGGCATGGACTACATGGACCTTGGGGCTGATCTAGTCTGGCAATGCCTATCTTCTTTGCATTCAGGGCACAAATAAAGGCTCATTTCCTCTCTGCTCCCTCTGGCAACTGTCTCTTGGTGATCTGGTCAAACAGAGGTCAAGTGGCTTCCACATCTTCTGTAGGCAGGCCCCTCGGTTATCCTGCTCCAAGAAGGGCGTAGAAGATTCCATACCACAAACCATCCCGCCTCTCTGTGCCCCTCAAAAAACCTCCTCTGTACAACATTCCTGAACCCTTTCCCTGCAACTTGATAGTCTTATATTTAGCATAGATTATATTTAAACATCACATTTTATGCTGTGCTTTTCAATTGCCCCCCCTCCATCCCCTGCTTCTATCCCTTCCCATCAGCAGCAGTGGTTCCCTGTTTGATGCAGGGCAGGTTGCCTTACCATAACCATGTAATTATGGTTAGAGCCGCAGAGCTATTTTTATGTCCTGCCAGAGATTATTCACTTATCAGGAATGTGTGTTTAAGTGGCAGTCTCTGAACCAACCACTATAAATAGGAGAAACCCATTGCTCTCGGTGTTTTCTTTCAACTCTCTCATCCATCATGCCTTCGGTTTCGGTGACCACATCAATGTCATGCGAAAGGCGAGAGAAGCTGGACTACAAAGGGGAGGCCTAGGACTGCTCTTTAAAGAACTATGGATAAAGCTGCTGTCGCTCATGTACCGTTATAGCCCCAAAAGCCAATTGGGGAAAGGAAGGGTGTGGCCCTGAAGTGCTCCCAAGTCAGATCTGTGCAGCTAACCCCTTCAGGCACCCAGAAGGTTTATGTCTGCCCTCGATGTGGGGCCATTCTGTCCAAAGGGTTGAGGTTGTGCAATGGTAGGTGACCTGAGAATTTGCAAGTGTGCCTGGAGGCCCTTGGAGGAAAGAGGCTGGGAGGAAGGATGGCCTAGAAGTGGTTCCCAGACTGTGGTGCAGGTATCACCAGTGCAATGCAGGTCATCTCTTGATGGTGCACGTCCACCGACTAATTAATGTTGGCCTGGCCCCACCAATATCTCTGTGCTGCTGCGGGGGTGGCGGTGGCACCTCCTTTGGCCCTTAGCCATGCAGAGGCACAGCATAGTGGCCCCCAGCACTTCACGTGGCTTGGCCTTTCTGTCCTCTCACGGATACACGGAGGCTAGCCAGGAGCTGCTCCAGCACAAGCCCTGCCCTAAGCAGGATTACAGCCGCTCCCCTCTTCTGGCCCTGCACTTCCCCCACGTGGGCCCAGCGCCCTCGCCAGGAACCACTCCTGCCCAAAGCAGTGCGGCCGCTGCCCTCACCTCCCAAGATTTTACCAAATAGCCGCCAACCGAGACAGACACCATCTTTGGTTTGTCAAGCAAGCACGTCCCTTGACAGTGACAGAGAATCCATTGCAACCCTTAGCATGTTCTTCAGCGATTTTTGCTTCCCTGTATTTATTTCCTCCCATTCTGTGGGTTCCCATGTCTTTGAAACATCTGATGAAGTGGGATTTGCTCCCACAAAAGCTCATGCAATAGATAAATTTGTTAGTATTTAAGTGCCAGGACTCCCTGTTTGTTTGTTTTGCTGAGCTAGACTAACACGACTGCCCCTTCCAATTTGATCATTTTTATTCATTAATAGGTTTTCCCTTCCTTCCAGTCTGTATTGGTCTAGCTCCAGCTTCTGGATCATGTTAGACCTTTCTCCATAAGGCTGAAGATTTCATTATTAATATTTGTTCCCCAAATGTACTTACAGGCTGTGATCAAGTTAACCTTGCATCTTCTCATTCATAAGCTATATAGATGGAGCCCTTTGAGGCTTTCACTATAAGGCAGGTTTTCTAACTCTGTAAATTGTTCTTATGGCCCTTCACAGAACTCTCTCCAATTTATCAACACTCTTCTTGAATGATGGGCACCGGCACTGGACACAGGATTCCACTTGTGGGTACACCCACGCCAAACATAGATGTACGATAATCCCTCTACTCCAATTCCAGATTCTTCTGCTTATTCCTCCCAGGACCATGTTAGCTCTTTGTAAATTTGCCGCCAGCAGATCAATCTATCTGGACTGAATGAGTGGAAACAAAGACCCACTCAATTGATCTGGAAGTTGATTTATTAAAATCACCTTCAAAAAAAGTGTAGCACTGCGTTGACAGCAATGAGTTTCCAGTCGCTGCAGCACAGTGGCAATGGGGCAGTAAATGCGAGTTGTAAAGTCAATTGGAATAACGCAAGCTTCTCTGCATAGTGTGTAGAACTCCTGTTGACTGCTGCCAAATTTAGCTGCTAGCGTAGACCTGGTTTTACTACAGCCGACATGCTGAAATGCAATGAAAACCCCCAACTGGGGGTGATGTGTCATTGAAGGGCACAGATGCACAGTGTCATGCACACAGGTACTTGCTATACTCAGAGGACCTGATTCCCTGCTTATCTTGTGTTGCGAAGAAACTGCTGCCTGTGCTACTACTGAACCAGAGGAAGGCCTGCGGGAAGAGTCCTCGGAAACCTTGCGTTTCTATAGACTCTTGGAGGCTCTTAAAGTGTGTTGGAAAGAGTTAAGCTCTCCCAGCACATTTGTGGTTGGGGAAACTGAGGCACAGAGAAAGGAAGTGACTTAACCGGTATCTCACAGGCCATCAGAGCTGAGAATAGCATCCACACACATTACCTTACAGCTACACAGAAACTACCACACTGGATCAGAGCAGTGGGCCATCTACTCCACTTTCCGATTCCCCCCCTTTAATCGCTTGGCCACCTTCCCCTCCCTAAAAACCAGAGCACTGAAGCTGTCTAGATTTTGCCAGAAGCTTCCCAGGGGTTGTAGAGCTTGAGCAAACTTCATGAGAGGTTGCTTGAGGAGAATAACCAGTGAGTTACAGAAAAAAAAGCACCAGCATTGGTAGCTTGCCCCATCCACAGACTGCTGCCTTCCAGATGCAGGTTTTCACTCACAGGAATGGCAGGATGACCGAATAACCGACTGCATGAAGGTGGAACATCCCAGCCCGCTTTAACCAACCCGCTCCGGAGCTTCCACTCTGAAACATACATTCACTGGCTGAAGAAAACAGCAGCAAAATGGCAGGGCCATGGGAACAATCAGCCCTCTGTTGCCCAAACACATTTATTTTGGCTCACACGAGCTGGAGCACTGACATAAGAACAGCCGTCTTCCCTGCTGCAGCTACAGGAAACAAGCGTTTTAGCACAGGGCTCATACTTTGTGGGTAGGGCTCCAGCCACCACTGCACAATGTGTTTGCAGAGAGTTGAGAGGGTCACATTGCTTTCAGAAGGTGATGGCAGAGCACATACATCGCCTGTTAGTCCCAGCCTGCCAACAGGGTACTGGGAATCAAGGTAACTTGGGTCGGTCCCTCTGTGGCACTAACTCTTTTTGGTTCACAGCTCCATGCCCCACTTCCCCCTGTCTGTAAGCAGGGGACAGCAGATTCCTAGCCCCCTTCCCCTGACTCCAGGGTTATGTTAGATTTACTCAGTGTTGGCTTGTGATGTGAACTCAGACGCTTGCTTAAATTGTAAGCTATTGAGGGCAGGGACTTTCATTTTATTCTATTTATACAGTACTTAGTGCAATCTGAACCTTGGCCGTGACTAGCGCTGCTAGGATGTACCACAAAACAAATAACTAATAATTCTTCGGCAAATGCTGCTATTATTAACGATACTGAGCCCTTACACTGCACTTTTCACCAGCAACTTGCAAAGTGCTTTGCAGAAAGAGGTGGTATCCCCATTTTAAAGGTGGACAGACCAAGGCACAAGGCAGTGAAGTGACTTGCCAAAATCACTTCAGGCCTGGGGCAAAGCCAGGGTCAGAGAGCCAAAACTGGGTCCCACCTTGGGAGAACGGCAGAGACAGCCCCACGCCAGCCCACAGCGTAGCCTGACCCCCAGGTCAGAATCAAGAAAGAGACTCATGGGCTCGAAGTCCACTCACGACGTGCACATGCAGCCAGGGTGGGGCCATTCCTGCCTCCTTATCCTTCGACAACACTTGTGTGGCTTGTCACGGTGATAATAGTGGGTTGTTTCTCCATCGAAGGGAAAGGGTGACATTAAAACGTAACCAAGTTCCAAAGATGTAGCTGTGTTAGTCTAGCTCAACAAAACAAAGAAGTTTGCTTATTAAAATGTAAGGAAAGGTAGTGCCATTTTACCCTGAAAAATCCCAGTGTTTCCCATCCACAGTGACTGGTGTCACCTTCCCCCTTGGTAACAGAAAGCTACATTTTTTTTTTTAGGAAGTGTGTCACACGGCAGCTGGCAGCAAACCTCCTGCTCACGAGGCGTGAGCCAGCATTCTCCAAATGGGTGCCACAGCTTGGACAGCAAGAGACTCAAACTAGCCACCCAGGCTCTGAGACGGGGCAGGCGGTGGCCCCGACAGTCCATGCCACCCCGAGTCACAACAGCCTGCTGCTGTTTGCAGCACATCTGTCTCCCTGGGTGGAGAAGCCCGATGCCAGCTGCTGTGTAGACACAGTCATAGGGGCCTGGGCTGCCTGACTTCATCCCTCTCAGGTTAAATGTGCATAGCCGTCACTGGGGCTGACTGCAGCTGATGGAGACACAACTGAGCCGGCTTTAAGCTGGTGAGCTCTGGGAGCAGAGCAGTGAAGCCGCGGCAGCCTGGGCTTTGGCGTGAGCTACCTGGCAAGTAATGACCAGCGGTGGATGGGGGGCTGATGCCCATTGCTGCCTGTGCTCCAGTGGCCTCACAGCTAGTGGTACCCAGCCCATCAGGGAATCATGAGGTCCTAGAAAATGAGGGTTGGAAGGGACCTCAGAAGGTCCCTCAAAGCAGGACTAACCCCACCCAAACCTCCCCATATCCTACCCTCTGGGCTCTGGCACAGTCACCCTAGCCTGGGGACATTCAAGCTAGCAGAGGTGAGTATTTGGGCATCACAGCAGCCAGGACAAATGGAAGAGGTTGATCTTCCTAAGACCGTCTCTGGGGGTAGCTGCTTCCAACTGGGAGCCATCCTGAGAAGCGTTGGAGAAACAACCAACTGTGAATGGAACAAACTCTAGGGCAGGGGTAGGCAATCCCCACATGTGTGTCAAGAGCTGCGCATGAGCCTACTGGAGCGTCACTAGGCACCCCCTCTGGCAACACAGCAATTGCCGCTCCTGCCACCGAAAGTCACTCCAGGCAGCTTCTTTTGGAGGTGGCTGCAGCAGCAGGTGTGTGTGTGTGTGTGTGTGTGTGTGTCCACCATGCCCATGCCGCCAAAAGGAACCACTACGGGCAGCTTCTTTTGCACACTGTCTGGGGACCCCACAGAGACGTGCTCTGGGAGGGTTCGTTCCATGGTGCGCCTATAGACAGGGCCCCCATCCCCAGGCGCCTCAGCTACTTCTTTCCACGAGCGGCTCCTTTCAGTGGCATGCATGGGAAGCGCTGGCCTCCTGCAGTCTCCACAGCTGAGCCTTTAGGTGGCCGCCACCTTTTTTCAGCAGAGGGGGCCGCTGGCACCAGCTGAGGGTTGGGGAGGAGGGTTACAGACCCCTGGTCTATTGGCTGTAGTAGGTGTTTGGCTGGGTCAGCTCCACTCAGTGGCTATGTCCACACATACATTCTTATTTTGAAATAAGTTATGAGTTATTTTGAAATAAAGTCCTTATTTTGAAATAAGTTAATTCGAATTAAGGGAAAAGCTCAAAGTGAAATAGCACGTCCAAAGACAGGACTTGTTATTTCACTTTAGGAGAGGGGCACCATGGGAGGTGTGGCAACATGGTGTCGTCCCTGGGCCATGCCCCCACCTAATACAGGCTAAAAGGAAGGCACCCTGGGAAGGAGAAGGGCAAAAGTGTTATTTCGAAATAATGGTTATTTCAAATAACACATCCGAACGGCATTATTTCGAAATAACCATTTTGAAATAACAGCCATTTCGATTTAAAGAAGGTTTAAGCTATTTCGAAATGATGGCTCTTATTTCGAAATGACGGAGACCATCATTTCGAAATAAGAATACGTCGTGTGGACCTAATCTCTTTTATTTCAAAATAACCAGTTTTATTTTGAAATAAAAGAGACGTGTGGACATACCCAGTGTTTTGTTCATGACCAACTTACTCACCCACAGGGAAATAATCAGAACTAAGTCTGACCTAGGCCAGGAAGCAATATAATAGGTTTGATTCCTACCGACTCCAGTTCTAATGAAATTTCTTCTCAGGGTCTTAACATTTAAAAATTCCAACCTGCCTGTTAGCCCAGTCCTAATAGCTTCCCAGAGAGGTTCCCCATTGTGGACTCATTTTCACTTATAGCTAATAAATATCCACCCCCAGGAGAGAAATGCCTGGGATATGGTAAAATAATTTAATTCAAGTTATGTTTCATTTTTCTCCTTGCTTTAGAATTTGTGGACAAAACTGCCTGCAGAAAAACCTTCATTACAACTTTTTCCTGCTTCAAACATGTTTGAATAACTTTCCCTTCTTCCATATATTTTTCATGCCCACATTACCTTTGTATAGCAGTTCCCTCACTGGGATTTAAAGCCACAGCTTTCAACACCATGTGACCTAATGAAGGAATTTCTTTAGGTAGCAGGCTATAATCCTCCAATGAACTAGTGACTCCAATGCACACTTTGCCAGTCTATTCCATCCGTTTCTCCTGGTTCTGACCTGCTTTGGAAGCACAAACGAAACCTATTTAGGTATTTGGGCTTGAGTGAAAGTAGCAGAACTTTCTCCTTCCTGCAAAAAATGCCTGCTCAAGACGTCTTTAGAACCCAGATCTTCAGAGTTGAGAAGTTTGGGTATGAATTGACTGTATGGCCATTCTTCACTGCTTTAGTTGTCTGATGAAGTGGGATTTTCTCCCATGAAAGCTCATGTGAAAAATAAATCTGATAGGGTATGTCCACACAGGCTTCTTATTTTGAAACAAAAGAGGTTGTTTTGAAATAAGAAGCGGCATGTTCACACGACGCACCGTTATTTTGAAATAACGGGACCTGTTGTTTCGAAATAACGGCCGTTATTTTGAAACCGTTAAACCTCACATCTAATCGAAATAGCCGTTGTTTCAAAACAGTTGTTTCAAAACAACGGCATTCGGACACGTTGTTTCGAAACAACACCATTGTTTCGAAACAACTGTTTTGAAACAACATGTCCAAAAGGCCATGTTTCAAAATAACCATTTCAAAACAATGGCTATTTCGAAAGCAGGCTTTCCCTTAATTTGAATTAACAAATGGTTAATTTGAATTAACTTATTTCAAAATAAGGGCTTTATTTTGAAATAACTCATTTCGAAGTGGGTTATTTTGAAATAATGATGTATGTATGTGTGGACATAGCCATAGTGTTCAGACATGAGATTTATTTCGTAACAATAGCCTTTGTTTTGAATGAAAATTTCTCATGTCCACATGACGTACCATTATTTCGAAACAACAGGACCCGGTGTTCAGACACATTGTTTCGAAACAACACCATTGTTGTCTGAATGGCCTTATTTTGAAATAACCATTTTGAAATAACAGCTGTTTCAAAAGCAGGCTTCCCTTAATTCGAATTAACAATTTGTTAATTCGAATTAACTTATTTCAAAATAAGGATTTTATTTCGAAATGAGTTATTTCGAAATAACAGTTACCGTGTAGACATACCCATAGTCTTTAAGTGCCACACGACTTCTTGTTTTTTTTTTCCCCTCGGAGGACTGTCTCAGAAAGCGTACTAGCCATCTGCACTGGTATGATGCCTAGTTTCTGCATCAGCTAGGTGGAAGATGAGTTTCCTAGCATCAGTGGCTTTATTGCAAAGGTTATGGAGATCCAATCAGCTCAAAAGGCACATTGAAAGTGACAATTTTTAAATCCATATTTAAGTCCTTTCTCCTCAGCTCATCTTCACTTACCTCACAACCATATTTAAGAACTGCACTGAAAAATGGTTCCCACTAATCTAGTTTATCATGTGATTTAGTCAGACAGCTGGGGGGGGGGATTATTTTTGAGAACCCTAGGGTCCAGTTCTGCTGTCACACTGATGTCAGTCAAGAACCCATCTGAGCCAATGAAGAAGCACAGTGCATAATCAACCTGTGGAACTCATTGCTAGGGGACGTTGTGAAGGCCAAAATGATAGCAGACTCATAGACTCATAGGCTGTGTTCACACAGCACTCTTATTTTGAAACAACAGAGGTTGTTTCGAAATAAGAAATACCCTGTTCACACGACACACTGTTGTTTCGAAACAAGGGCACCCGTTGTTTTGAAACAACGGCGTTGTTTTGAAACAACTTAAACCCCATGTGGGGACGAAACACTTTTGTTTCGAAACAACAGTGACTTGTTTCGAAATAACTGTTGCCTGAAACTGCTATTTCGCTTCGAGCTTTTTTCCTTAATTCGAATTAACAAACTGTTAATTCGAATTAAGTTATTTTGAAATAAGGCATTATTTCGATACAAGTTGTTTCGACACAACTTGTATCGAAATAATGCCTGTGTGTGAACACAGCCATAGACTCTAAGGTCAGAAGGGACCAATATGATCATCTAGTCTGACCTCCTGCACAGTGCAGGTCACAAAACCTCACCCACCCATTCCTACAATGAACCTCAAACCCATAACTGAGCTATCAAAGTCCTCAAATCATGATTTAAAGACTTTAATACAGAGAATCAACCAGCAAGTGAGCCATGCCCAATGCTACAGAGGAAGACAAAAAACCCCCAGCACCCAAGCCAATCGGTCCTGGGGGAAAATTCCTTCCTGACCCCAAATATGGCGATCAGTTAAACCCTGAGCATGAGGGCACGTCCACAATGGCCAGGTCAAGAAGAATTTCTCTGTAATAACTCAGAACCCACTCTGTCTAATGCCGCTTCAGGGTTCAAAAGAGAACTGTATCAGTTCCTGGAGGACAGGTCCACCAACGACTATTAGCTAAAATGTGCAGGAATGCAACTGAGTGTCCCTAACCCTCCAACTGCCAGAAAAAGGGATCACTGGAAATTGCCTTCTTCTGTTCTTTCCCACTGAAGCACCTGGCACTGGCCACTCTCAGAAACAGGTTACCAGACCGTTGGTCTGACCCACTATGGCCATTCTTATGTTCTAATGATGGAAAACCCATATAAAGATGATCACAATGAGGCCCATTGACATCTCTGGAGTTACTCTTAACTTTTGTCTGTTTGAGGCCAAAATCAGGCTCTGCCTCTTCGGTGAGCAGCTAGCTGAATCCCTGACTTTGCTGAAATTGCAGCTCTGGCTCACGGTAAAACAGGACTGTAAATGTAGCAGCAATAAGGGACAGGTTCAGACACTGGTTGTTCCTTATAAAACTAACAAACACCACCCCAAACTCATGTCCTCAGAGCCTTTCTCCTCTCTCACAAAGAAAACCTCCTGGTGAGAAAATGGAACACAAGGTTACTTAGGAAAGAAACCAGCAGTGATCAATCAACAACATAAATGGATGATAACTAAAACATCCAGCTCTGCTTCATCTTCCTTTGCCTCAGTTTCCTGTGAAAGCTGAATGAAGAAATGTCTCATTTAATGTCTCATCATTTCCCCACTCTCCCTTCTATTATACCGCACTCCCAAGCCCCTCTCCAGCCCCAAGGAGATATGCAGGTATGGAGTGAGGCCCCATTGTGTATGGTGACTTCTGTTCTGCTGATCATGCCAAGGAGAAGGGCACTCACGGGACTGCACTTAATTCTAGTGATGCCTTCTGGGTGAAACGACATCTTGCTACCAATCCTTACAAAGTCCTCAGTGAAGAGAAATTAATACCATTCAGAAATCTTGAAGACACACTAGCAACAGACATACGTTTGACTACCAGAAAACATAAATTTCAATTCCTGGCTTGTGTCCAAGCTCCGCTACCCAATAGTGCAAGGCTAAGATTTGGTGACTGCTTACTCAGGGACTAGGCAATATAATTCTGGTACCCCTTTTTTCCCCCACAGTAAAGACAGCACTGTGTGATTACTCTGACTCTCAAAACTTAAATGAATGTTAACAAAAATAGCAACATGGGGATGATGGGTAACCAACATGCAAATTTCCAAAGAGGCAGCCGTGTTAGTCTAGTTCAGTAAAAAAAGGAGTCCTGTAGCACTTAAAGACTAACAAATTTATTTATCACATGAGCTTTTGTGGGAGAAAATTGCACTTACCTCACATGCTTTGAAGATGGAGGAACTCACAGAATGGAAGGAAATGAATGCAGGGAAGAGTAAGTCATGGGAGCAGGTCACACCGTAGCAGTTGAAAAGATTTAAACACTGGGGAACAGCATATAGAGGAAGATGAGACTGAATCACCTGTTATAATGAGAGAAAAATCCAACGTCCCTATTAAGCCCTGAAGCAATGCAACCAAATTTACAAATAAATCTGATCTCAGCAGCTTCTCTGTGAAGCCTTGATCTGATATTCATCTGTCTGAGCACCACTATTAATAAATCATCAATGGCGTGATCAGGAAGATTGAAATGCTGACCCCTGGTTTCAAATGTTGTGATTTCTGGTGTCAAATTTGTGCCCATTTATTCTTCTGTACAGAGACTGTCCTGTTTGTCCAACATATAAGGCAGAGGGGCATTTTTTGCACATGATGGCATAAATCACATTGGTGGATGAGCAGGTGAATGAGCCTTTTATAGAGTAGCTGGTTTGATCTGGTCCTGTAATAGTGTCCTTTGTGCAGATCTGTGGGCAAAGTTGGCAGCGTGGTTTGTTGCAGGGAAATGTGCCTGCTTTAATGGTTCTGTTGTTAGGTCTATAGTTGCTGGTAAGTATCTGCTTAAGGTTGGGGTGCTGTCTGCAAGAGATGAGAAGTCTGTCTCCCAAGGCTTAACAGAGTGAGGGGTGATTTTGTAGAATAGGCTGTAGATCCCTGATGATGTGCTGTAGACCTCTGACTTGGAGGGTGTAGGTGATGACCAACAGCGTTCTGTTGTTTTCTTTCTTGGGTTTCTCCTCTAGTAGCTGACTTTGGGATACCCACCTGCCTCTGTCAATCTGTTTCTTCACTTCCACAGGTGGGTACTGTAGTTTTAAGAATGTTTGATAGAGATTATTTAGGTGTCTGTCTCTATCTGAGAGATCAGAGCAAATGTGGTTATATCTTAGGGCTTGGCTGTAGGCAATGGATGGTGTGTTTTGGATGAAAGCTTGATAGGTAACTATAACAATCAGTAGGTTTTCAGTATAGGATGATGCTTGTGTGTCCATCCATAATTTGTACTGTAGTGTCCAGAAAGTGGATCTCCTATAAAACTAGCTACTCCATCAAAGATTCATTCACCTTCTCATCCACCAGTGTGATTTATGCCATCATGAGCCACAAATGCCCCTCTGCCTTCTATATTGGATAAACAGGACAGTCTCTGAGCAAAAGAGTAAATGGACACAAATCTGACACCAGAAATCACAACATTTGAAAACCGGTGGGTCAATGTTTCAATCTTCTTGATCACTCCATTGACAATTTACTAATTGGGGTGCTCAGACAGATCAATACCAGATCAAGGCTTCAAAGAGAAGCTGCTGAAATTGAATTTATTTGCAAATTTGACTGCATTGCTTCAGGGCTTAACAGGGACTTTGGATTTTTTTTCTCATTACAACAGGTGATTTGACCTTATCTATATGCTGTTCCACAGTGTTTGAATCCAAACAACTGCTTTGGTTTGCTGTTACAGTGTGACCTGCTCCCATGACTTATACTTCCTTGCATTTATTTCCTGCCATTCTGTACGTTCCCCCATCTTCAAAGCGCCTGACAAATCAGATTTTCTCCCACGAAAGCTCATTAAATAAACGAATTTGTTAGTCTTTAAGTGGAATATGCAAATGAGGCCTGGCTCTTTCATCCTTTCCTCCAGCTCACCAGTAGATGGTGGCAGAGAGCTCCTTCTGTAAGAACTTTACACGGATGGGTGTCCGTAAAGAACACGTAGGTTAGCCCTAACTAGGCTGATCACCCAACTTTGTTATAGAGCAGATAGGTTATCAGGGCCTGTGCTTAAGGGTTATTGGACCTGGGCCTCACTGGGGGGGCCACTGTAGACCAGGAGCTAAATACTGCAGTTGCTCATATTGTGTACAACATGTTCCAAAGGGGTAGCCGTGTTAGTCTAGTTCAGCCAAACAAACAAGGATAAATATATGTGTTAGTCTTTAAAAGTGCTACCAGACTCCTTGTTTGTTTTACTGTGTACAGCAGATACTAATTGGGTTTCCTGCCAAGCACATCCACAAAGTCTGTGGGCAGGCCTTTACTCCTTAGCAGCAAAAAGAAAGCTGAATTCTGTTATTTAAGGGTTTTGCTGGGTACATGGGGTCGACTCTGGGGTGGGCTAAATGCCCTTAACTTTCACTGGCTTCAATGGGAATGCAGAGCTCTCCACTCCTCTCAGAGTCAGGTCTGGGAGGTTAGGTGTCTGATTGCAGTTCAATGCTTCGGAGATTAATCTTGTGAGCTGAGCACCTATCCAGCCAGTGAGTGGGAAAAGGTTAATAAGGCCAGAGCCAGGCACACTCATTGATGCAAAGCCCCAAACCACAGAAATTTCATTTACACTGCTGTTCTCTGACCAGATGGGGATCCCAATCCAGGTCCGCAAATTGGTTCACTGAGGTTTGCAACCGTCTGGGGTGAATTTGGAGAGCAAGCTGTTATCTGGAGCTTTTCCCTCTTGCTCCCCTGTGGAGGGGCAAGCCACAAACCAGGCTGGACTGGGGACTGAGGCACCACTCCCAAAAATGGGGCCCAGGATGTATGATGATGATGATGTAGGGCCCCAACTCACCACGCACGCCAGTCAGGGAGCTGTCTTCAGGGCAGGGGGACCAGCAGGCTGCATCTGTTCACTGAGTGGCAGAGCCACCTGTTTAGCGGGGCCTGAGGAGCGATGTGACATGAGCCGGCTGGAACTCTTCCTTCTGCAACATGGCCACCGATCCCCTACAGATCACGGGGTGAGACTTAAGACCAGAGCCCGGCCCTGTGTATTCACATGGAGCGCCCCCCCCCAACTGACACCAATGAGCGTCTTGTGGTGCAGGGTATATGCTCATGTAACTACATCATGGCTCAATTGTCCAGGCTTTGGAGGCTTGATCAGCAGGCCAACAGGACCTGCGTCTTGAGCTTCAAGAATTCCCTAGCATAGCCCCAGTCTTCCTTGCTACTCAGGCCTGAGCCAGCCATTGCCCAAAGAGTAAAATGGCTGGGGAGGAGGCATGAAACTCTACAAACTCTGGAGACGGTCTCCAAAGAGTCCATGTTCTTGGCAGCAGCTGGGCCCACCAAAGTTTCTCCTCAGCCAACCGCACTCCTTTCCAGAAGTTCAGGGCTCCAGGTCGCACAGGAGCCTCCCACGGCGAGGCAGAACAAATCTCCCTTCCCTGGAGAGGTGGCCACTTGGATCATTCCCATCCTTAATTGTTGATGATATATGAGTGCACACATTGCAAGCTTTTGTTATTCTTGGCCGTGCCAAGAGGGAGGCCTTTCCAGCAATGTGTCAGGCTCTCTTCAGAGCTGCAAGGAGGTATGGCTTGGGCCCTTTTCAGGAGGGGGAATGATATTTCAGGGCTCAAGGCCATGTAAGAATCAATAGTGCATGACTCCTGTTGGCATTGCTGGGTGGCTGCTTGCACCCCAAATTTTGGAACAGCTCTTCCCTTTCAGTTCTAAAGTTACAGGGACAACTACTGTCCTCTGATTTATAATAATAATTATTATTATTATTTATTATTATTTTGCAGGCATTCAGGGACTTAAACAATGGGTGTAAATGATGACTTAAGCAGAACTGTAATTCCTCCTCCCCAATGATGAACGCATAAAAATGGAGGTGGTGTTAAGGTCCACATGAAAATGTGGCTCCTGTTCTGTTAAGGCTGCCTGATTGCAGTTCATCATACGTCTATCTTCTTTTTACCCAGACTCCCTGGGAAACTCTCTTCCTTGGTAATGACCATGAACTGGGATTTGATAATAACAGCATTAAACAAAACAAGAGACCCCAGTCTGCCTTTCCTCTTGAGTTCTGGATTCTGAGTGGTTGTGTTTTTTGGGTATAAGGCCTAGGGGGATGGAGGGCCTGTCTTCCAAAAGGGGACTGGAGGTGCTTGTGTTTTTACGCTGTCAAAAAGAAGGCCAAGAGAGGATCTGATTGCTCTATAAAATATATCAGGGGATGAATACCAGAAGGGCAAATCACTATGTAAGCTAAAGAATGATGTGGTCACAAGAATAAACTGACCATGAACAAATTCAGGCTGGGAATTAGAAGGTTTTAACCATGGGGGTTCTGGAACAGTCTCCCAGAAAATCTTGTGGATGCCTTAGTTTTTAAAAAGTGCTGGACACATTTGAGTGTGAGTGTAGGGAGCAGGCATTAGCAGTCTTGGGCCTCACTTCTGCTTTAGGTCTTGTGTTCCTGAAAGTTCATGCTTCAGTCTCCATGGCTGTGTTCCGTTGTTTTGAAATAAGGATTCAGCTGTTCACACGATGCACGGTTGTTTCGAAACAAGTTAACCCCCATGCGGGGACGAAACAACGCCGTGCGAACATGTTGTTTCGAAACAACGGTTGTTTTGAAACAACCGTCTGACCTTCCTCCCAGGGTGCCCAGCACCCTGGGGAACAGGAAGTTCCAGTCTGGGTGTGCCTGTCAGCCAGCGTGCTCACTGCCTGACAGGCACATGGCCACCCAGGCAGGCTCCTCCGCTGGGGGGCGCCGCAGGGCCCCAG
Organism: Podocnemis expansa; assembly: GCA_007922195.1. NCBI lineage: Eukaryota > Metazoa > Chordata > Testudines > Podocnemididae > Podocnemis > Podocnemis expansa. Next base: position 1,483,180 of record ML682065.1, read on the forward strand.
TATGGACCCAGGAGGACACCCTGTGCCTGCTGGGGGTCTGGCAGCGGCCAGACATCTTGTCCTGGTTCCGGTCATCACACCGGAACTGGGACATATACGCAGACATGGCCGCGGAGATGTCCGCAGCGGGCCACCCCCGGACCCTGGAGCAGGTCTGGAGCAAAATTAAAATGCTCCGACAGGAGCATGCACGGGCCCGGGAGCTCCAGGGGGCAGGGAGCACCATCACCTGCCCCTACTACGACGAGCTCCACGCCTTCCTGGGTCCAGAGCCCAGCGGCCACCCCGCTGAGGTTCTGGACTCAGGAGGGCATCCGAGCCCCTCGTCGGGCCCAGAGGCCCAGGGCTCCGACGTGTCGGTCGGGGGGCCTCTGGCCACGCCACCACCATCTGTGGCGGAGGCCACCTCCAGCAGCCCCGAGCTGTTCGCCAGGCCTGAGCTGGAGACCAGCAGGGAGGACCTGGGGCCGACCACCGCCCCAGGGTCCGAGAAGGAGCCAGGGACGTCACGCCAGACAGCCGGATCCCCTGTTGGTAAGTACCCCCCCCCCGAGGCACACAGGGCTGGGCCTGTCCAGCAGGCCCCAGGCAGCGAGGGGGCCAGGGCTGGGTACCAGGGCAGGTAGGGCACAGGGTTGGTAGGTGCAAAGGCACCCCCGTGGCCACAGGTCCCACGGGGACAGGTGGCACCGGGTGCACAGGGGGCCTGTGCGCCCGGGGACGGTGGACAGGGGCTGGCTGGCGGAGATGCGACCGCATCCCGGGTGGGGTGGACAGCATGTGGGCCACACCGCTGGCAGGTAGCCGTGGGAGGCCCCCCTAGGGCGAGGTGTGACCGAGTCCAGCCCACCCCTGTGGGCACAACCGGCATGTGTGCCCCCAGGGAACGGTTCCCAGGTGGCAGGCAGGAGGAGGACACGGTCCCCTTCGTGTCGTCCTGTGCCCCTGTCCAGACTCAGAGTCCCGGTCCGGCAGGCTGTGTAAGCTACAGGGGTTTGCCAGGCATCGGACCAGAGGGGCGGAAGGGGCCTGCACTGCCACAGACTACTGATCTGTACAGGCACGTGGTCCAGGGCCCCCAGACCCCGACGACTACCCCAGCCGGACGACATCACCGCCCAGGGTCCCCCAATGTCCCCCGCCGGGTACTGCCCTGGCCTCATTCCTGAGGCCTTGGGGATCGGGAACCCCACCTCTGGGCACCCCCCTCGGGATCCCAGGGCCCTCTGGCAGTCAGGGCAGGGTTGTGTGCAGCAGACAGGTGCGAACAGACAGGGCCAACAGGCGGCAGGGGCTGACTGTGTCTTCTGCTTCCCTCCGGCAGGTCTCAGGGCTGCCCCTCGCCAGCTGCCACCACCACCGGCAGCTGGACGCCCGAGCCCCTGGGCACACCAGCGGCAGAGGAGGGCCCCATGCACCCACTCGGAGCTCCTCGAGGCCCTGGAGGACCTGGGCGAACGCATGGAGGCCTTCACCCAGGCCTGGCGAGAGGAGCAGCGCCAGCGGCTGAAACGCGTGATCGAGGTGGAGACCGAGCTGGCCACCGCCCTGGGTCGCCTCGCCGACCAGCTGCCGGCTGCCATTAGGGAGCTCGCCCAATGGCTGCCGCCGCCGCCACCACCACAGCCTGCAGGGGGCCCACCGCCCGGACCTCCCCAGAGGCGACGCCGGCTGGAAGGCGGCCGTGGGTGCGGCCGGGGTGCGCCGACCCCCCCCGGGCCTTGCCTGACCTCCCCCCTTCCCCCTGGACTTTCACGTCCCCTTCCCCTCCCAAGTTGCTGCCCCCTCCCTGACACCCCCAGAACCCGCTCCCCTCCCAAGTTGCTGCCCCCTCCTTGACACCCCCGGAACCCCCTTCCCCCCTGCCCTGAACCCCCGTTGTTAATAAACCCCTGTTGCATCGTCTTTTTGTGTGTCAGTCTTTTTATTGGGGTTGGTGGACAGTGCGGGTGGACGGGTGGGGGCTGGCCATGGGTGAACGGGGGAGAGGGTGGTGTAGTGCAGGGCGGGCCTGGCCCTCTCAGGTCCCCCTCCGTGAATGCGACCCGGAGGGCATCGCACACGGCGAGGGCCCGTTGGGAGGGCTGTTCCCTTGTGGGCACGGGCCCAGGCTCCGTGAGGTCCACAGCGAGGTGTTGGGCCTCGGCCTGCCACGCTGGCTGGATGGACTCTCCCCGCAGGTCACAGTAATTGTTGAGGACCACACATGCCCCGATGATGTGGGGCAGGGTCCTCTCCGCAAGGTGGAGCTGGGTGAGCAGGCACCTCCAGCGGGCCTTGAGGTGGCCGAACGCCCGCTCCGTGACCTGGCGGCAGCTGGTCAGGCATTGGTTGAAAACCTGCCGGCTAGGGTCCAGGGGCCCTGCATATGGCCACATGAGCCAGGGCCGCAAGGGGTAGGCCGTGTCGGCCACGACGAGGACGGGCACCACTATGCCCCTGAGATGGATGTCGTGCCGGGGGAAGAAGGTGCCCGCCTCCATGTCCCGGTGGAGGGAAGAGTTCCGGAGGACCCAGGCATCGTGGGCCCTCCCTGGCCATCCGACGTAGATGTTCTGAAAGCGGCCCCGGTGGTCGACGAGGGCCTGCTGGAGCATGGAGTGGTACCCTCGCCGGTTGTGGTACTCCCCTGCCCTGTGCTCCGGGGCCCTCACAGGGATGTGGGTGGCATCAAGGACCCCCGTGCAGTTGGGGAAGCCGAGGGCAGCCATCCCAGAGATGATGTCCTGGAGCTGCCCTGCTCTCACCAGGCGCCGCATCAGGACCCAGTTGATGGCCCTGGCGACCTCGCAGAGGATGGCACAGATGGTGGATCGCCCGACTCCGAAGAGGTGTGCCACTGCCTGGTGGGACTCCGGAGTAGCCATCTTCCATAGGGCAATGGCCACTCTTTTGTCCACCGGGATGGCACGCCTCATCGGGATGTCCCTGCGGTGCAGGTACGGGGCGAGCGCCGTGACCAAGGCAGTGAAGCTGGCCCTGGTCATGCAGAGGTTGCGCCGCCAGTCCTTGTCGCCCCAGGAGCGCAGGACAACCCGCTCCCACCAGTCTGGGCTGGTTTCCCAAACCCAGAGCTGGCGGGGCACAGGGGAGGGCAGGGGCATGAGGTCTGCCCTGAGTATGAGGTGGATGAGGGCCTGGTGTGGGGGCTGGGCACCCTCTGCGTCCACAAACAGGGTCTCCCGCATGTGCAGGACACTCTGCGGGTGGGCAGGGGGTCCTTGGGTGGCACGGCGCCGTCTGGGCTGCCGGGCACTGTCCATGGCTTGCAGCACGCTGCTAGCCTGGGTGGACAGGGAAGTGAGGTTAGGGCCGGCTTTTATGGGATTGACTAGCAACATGGCCGCCGACATGGCCCAGTGAGGCAGCCATGTTGCCACACCTCCCATGGTGCCCTGCCCCTGGGGCGAAATAGCATGCCCACTGTGTGAACATGCTATTTCGATTCCCACTTTTTTCTTATTTCGAAATAACATTTTGTTAATTCAAAATAAATTGTTTCGAAACAACCGTATCGAAATAACCGGCTGTGTGGGAACACTGCCTGTGTGCGTGGGTCAGGAAGGCACTTCCTTTCCTGATATCATGGGTGGATTTTAAAAAAAATCTTCTTTCTCTGAGGTATCATTAAGGATCTGTGAGATGGGGTTGTTGCACCCTCAGCAAATTTGTAGATGACATTAAGCTGTGGGGTGGAGTAGATGCACTGGAGGTTAGTGATTGGCTACAGAGTGACATAGAGAAATTGGAGAATCAGGTCAAAAATATCTGGTGAGGTTTAAAAAGGATACATGTGGAGACCTGCATTTAGGACAGAAGAATCCCATGCACTGCTACAGACTGGGGACCAACTGGCAGCAGCTCTGCAGAAAAGTAGCTGGATGTCACAGTGGGCAAGAAACTGGACATGAATCAACAGCGTGTCCCTATTGCCAAGAAGGCTAATGGCACATTGGACTACGTCAGCAGGAGCATTGCCGGCAGATGGAAGGATGTGATTATTCCCCTCTATTCGGCTCTGGTGAGGCCAGATTTGGAGTACCGTGCCCAGTTATGGGTCCCCCACTACAGAAAGGATATGGACAAATTGGAGAGGGTCCAGCAGGCGGCAAGAAAAATGATGAGGGGGCTGGAGCACTTGATTTATGTGGAGAGGCTGAGGGAACTGGGCTTGTTTAATCTGCAGAAGAGAAGGGGGCGGGGGGATTTGATAGCAGCCTTTAGCTATCTGAAGGGGTCCCAGGGAGGATGGAGCTAGGCTGTTCTCAGTGGTAGTAGAGGACAGAACTAAGAGCAATGGTCTCAGGTTGCAATGGGAGAGTCAAGATTGGATATTAGGAAATAGATTTCCGTTAGGAAGGTGGTGAAGTACTGGAAGGGGTCACCTAGGGAGGTTGTGGAATCTCCATTAAGGCCCGGCTTGACAAAGCCCTAGTTGGGGTTGGTCCTGCTTTGGGCAGGGAGTGGACTAGATGATCTTCTGGGGTCTCTTCCAAACCTAATCTGCTCTGATTCTGTGGCCATGGCTGGAAATGGGATATTGAACAGGTGGGCCAATCTCCAAGGTGGCACTGAGCGGCTGGCTGGCTCTTGCTCACATGCTCAAAGTCTCTCTGATCACCATGCATGGAGGCAGGAAGGAATTTTCTCCCAGGCTAATAATAGTTCAGGCCTCTTTGGGCTATATGCTTCAGTTTAATACCAGTGGCTGGCTTTACTCTCATGTCTCAATCCTGGCTAAGGAACACCAGCATTTCCATCACTCGCTCAGTCCTAGGCCTTCCTGAGAACTCCATGTATCCTCCACTGGCATGAAGATGGCATTTTTATGTTTTGTGAGAACTCCATGAACTTAAGAGTTTGACAAAGCCCTGACTGGGATGATTTAGTTAGGGTTGGTCCTGCTTTCAGCAGGAGGTTAGTAGATGACCTCTTGAGGTCCTGCCAACCCTCATCTATGATTTTAAATCAAGGAACTCAGCTATTTAAATAGCTTCTAGAGCAGACTGTATAAAGTATACCTACAACATAACCTCCACTTGCCGTGACTGCTTCTGGACATGAGACATATGGCTTGGTGCTGTTAAAAATGGACTTATGCAGGATACTTAATTACTCATAAGAGTTTTTTTCCAGTGAGGTGGGAACCAATATCTTCTGTTAGGAAGTGTTTTGAGCCTGTGGCTATGTTTTAGACCTGCTGGGCCCGAGTATAAATAGCAATAAACTATTGGCCTGATATCCTAGGGTATGGAACGGGGGTTTAGGCTTGCTAGATATCAGGGCACACAAAGGCAGACAGGACCAGACTGTTGTCTGAGGACAAGCCCCAGTTTGAAAACGAGGGGAACCCCTAAACAATACTTGTTATGAAAGTGAGAACTTGTCTGCTCTTAGATGCTCAGAGTTAGAACTTAGTGATTTTTTCTTTTGGCCCACTGGCAATTCTGAAAGAGAAATAAAAATTGTTTCATGTCAAACCAAAACCAAAATGTTTTGGCACTTTCAGTGAAATATTTTTTTTTTAATTTAATTGCAGGTCAAACAAAGCATTAAGCTACAATAAAACCTGTATGTTTAATTTCAATTTCAGTCCCTTTAAAATATATTTGATATTTCAAAACTAAAAACTACAGGGAAAATTTTAATGGAAAATTGTTTTAAGCTGAAAAACCAATAAGTTTATTTTTGAAATGTTCAGAACAAAACGGCTTGAATTTTTTAAAAGGTGTTTTGTTTTGTTTTTTTTGACGGGGAAAATTGACACAAATTTGCAAAACATTTCACTGTTGCCGAATATGATTTTTTTTCACCAGAAAAATAACTAGCGCAAAAAATGCTGCTCAGGTCTATTCAGGGTAAACTTCCTATAGCTAGGTAAGTGTGTAACTTACTGTTCAGTGTTATGTTCTTCTCTGTATCTAACCTGTCAAAGCTATGAATCTGCTCCATCTGGGGTTTTCTCAGTCATGCACTTAGCTCTGAAGGTCCTAAGTCTTAATTTTGATGCCAAAATTAACCGTTATTCCACATATACTGGTATCCACAGACACTGTTGTTTTTCCCATGTCAGAGGTACAGGGGCCTAACCCATCCCTGTTTTCACTCCATTGTTAAGCTAGGGATGAAACTGATCTCATGCATTTGGATTAGTAACAGAAAATTCCAAAGTTCTGAAAGTTTTGGTCCAGGCAAAACAAACAAGGAGTCCTGTGGCACTTAAAGACTAATAAATATATTTATCACATGAGCTTTTGTGAGAGAAAATCCCACTTCATCAGATGCTTTGAAGATGGGGGAATTTATAGAATAGGAGGAAATAAATGCAGGGGGCGTAAATCATGGGGACAGGTCACATTGTACCAGCAAATCAAAACAGTTGTAAAGATTTAAACACGGAGGAACAGCATACAGAGGAAGGTGAGGCCAAATCACCTGTTGCAATGAAAGAAAAATCCCTATTAATCCCAGAAGCAGTGCAATTAGATTTGCAAATAAATTTGATCTTAGCAGCTTCTCTTTGAAGCCTTGATCTGGTCTTCATCTGTCTGAGAACCACAATTAGCAAATCATCAATGGAGTAATCAGGGGCTAAAGTATGCTGGAACAGACCGGAATGCTGTTCTGGGGCCCACTATTTTAGGGACGCAGGGTTCCGGGGCCCTGAAAATAGAAAATGGAGATGGAACACTGCGTTCCGGGGCCCACCATTTAAAAACGCTGGGCCCCTAAGAATAGTGGGCCCCGGAGTGGCATTCTGCCGTGTTCCAGCAGGCAGGGGCAGGGGCAGGGGCCAGAGGCGTTCCTGGGTAGGGCTCAAGCCCTGCCTCAATCACCTCCCCTTCCAGGACCCGCTCGAACCTGGAGCTTGCTGCCTCCTCTGCAGCCACACTGCTGCCCCGACCCCAGGCCTACCGCCCCCACCTCCCCAGCCATGCCGCCACTGGTTAGTGTTGGGGAGGCCCGGCTTGTGCTGGGTTAGGGGGTAATGGGGGCAGGGGGTGGGGCATTGGCATGTGGGGGGCAGGAGCTGGGGTCCTGGGCAGCCTACCCATGCAGGAGCATTCCGGGGCCCCCCAAATTATACTTAAACCCCTGGGAGTAATCAGGCAGATTGAAATACTGAATCTTTACAACTATTTTGATTTGCAGGTACAGTGTGACCTGTCCCCATGACTTACACTCCCCTGCATTTATTTCCTCCCATTCTATAAGTTCCCCCGTCTTCAAAGCGCCTGACAAAGTGGGATTTTCTCCCACAAAAGCTCATACAATAAATATATTCGTTAGTCTTTGAGTGTCACAGGACTCCTTGTTTGTTTTACTGTTTACTGCAGGCTTCTTACATCTTCCTCTGAAACACCTAGTTTTGCCCACTGTAGGGGATTTATGTTATTATATTAATTGTGTAGCTGGCCACTGGATTACAAATCAAACTTGTTATTGCGACATAAGACATTAAAATGTCAACAAACTTCTTTGCTGGAAAGAACTACATGCACCTAATAACGACAAATTAAATGGAAATGGTTCACTGTTAAGTGAGGGCAGTTTACTAGTAATGGCTCCACCGAAAAGCCATTAATAAGAAAGGCCTTGCTCTGATAAACAGGTTGACCTGGACAAGGTATTAAAGAGGGCAAAAGAGCCTTCTACATCTCATTGGTCACAATTGTGTTTGGTAACCAAATAGCTCATAAACAACAAACATGGGTGGGTTAATTATATGTTGTATATTAAGTATAATTTAATAATGTAATCTGCATATTAAGAATAGTCAAACCACCTAGGGATTTAGGCATGTGGTAACCTGTGTACTATGCATGCACCTGTTGTATGATGTATATTGCATTTGCATGTTAGAAAGGTGTGCATATATGTCTTGCGAACCCTGTAGTCTGGGCTTACTTATCTCGTCCAGATGGGGTGTCTCCACCCCCTCTAGACTGCCTGTATAAGGGGAACAAGTAATCTGATTAAAAAGATGCCAGCTACCCATTCTGCTCTGGAGCATGTCTTATCCTTCTTGTCTAACACCCACTGTCAAAGAAGGGATACTGAACTCAATGCATCTCCAGGAGCTAGATGGATCTAGTCTGACAATTCCTACAATCCTAATGAATAATGACATAAAAATTCTTGCTGTTAGAGAGGAACAGAAAATTATTAAATATTTCCTTATGAAAAATTTAGATTCAAAAAAGGCACTAATTTTTTTCATTTTCATCACCATTTTTAAGAAAAGATTTTGTGGCGTTTTGGTGAAAAGACCAAAATCTGGAATTTTTCCATTGGAAATCAAAATATCTGGGCTTTTCAATGAACACCCCAAATCTTTCGAGGCATGCTGCTTTTTTTGTGCAAAAATATTCATTTTGTTAAAAAAGCCATTTTTTGTCCAAAAAATGCTTTTGACACTAATTCTTTCGACAATAATTTTTGATGAGCTCTGGTTTGTAATCCTGTATCATGGTAAGACTGCCTAGACTGAGCCTTTCCTGATAAGTGGCTGTCTGGTCTAAGCCTTGGCTATATTCAGGGGTAGCCTCTTTTCTTGTTTTCTAATTGTTCTTAAACTACAGTTAGCTTTTCCTGATCTTTATCTTACCCTTTTCCTGCAGCATCTTGTCCTTTGCTTCTTGTTCTGTTACTAATGACTGATAGAATAAGTGCTCCCTGCTTTGCTGTAACTTCCCTCCATGTACATGTCTGTAAACAGTTTCACATAGAGATGAGTGAAAAATATCAATTGTTTTCAATGAGAAATTTCAAACTCGTGTTGTTGGTGCAGCTTTTAATTTATTTTTATTTTCTTCAGTGCCAGTGTTTGTTGTGCCAATAAATTTTCATGGTTTTGGTTTGTTGGTGTCTCATGATAAAAATAAAAAAAAGAGAGATGAAAATAAAAATTTTAAATGAAAACTGTTTTTTCTTGAGAAATATTGTTGAAGATTTTTTTGACCAGCTATAGTTCCATGTCTCTCATTAAATCATTGTGAACGATTGACTATTATTGTTTGTAGTTACATCAGAGTAGCAACAGTGATGGATCAGGGCTGATTGTGCTAGCTACTGTACGAAAGAACGTTCTTCTCATTCCCTAAATTTCCAGATTGAATGAGCCTGTCTGTCCTGCAATGAAGACAAATCTAATGTGGATCGTGTTTTCATTTACGGTGCTTATCCAAAACAAAGGTTTTTAGTTTCATCCAATACCACAGACCATTTTAGAAAAGCCATGTCCCCCCAGGTGAAGACTGAATCAGAATGTCCATATTTGGACAGACTAAGCATTGAGATGAGCACGATGTTCAGTTCTGGAAGGAGAAAAACTGGTTTCTCCCTTAGGTTCCCTGATATCTGCCACTCTGCAGGTGAATTTACTCTCTAAAATACACATGAAAAGTGAATGCAAACATGGCGTGAGGTTTAATTTTTATTTTTTCCCCAGGTAAATAGTCACTGAAGAGCAAGGGAAGTGGTGGATTTTCCATCTCTTGGAGTCTTTAAATCAAGACTGGATGTTTTTCTGGCAAATAATGACCTTCAGCCAAACAGGAATTATTTGGGCTCAACACAGAAGTGACTGGATGAAATTCCCTGGCCTGTATTAGGCAGGGGGTCAGACAAGACGATCCAATGGTTCTTTCTGGCCTTAAATAAATAAATAAATAAATAAATCTAACTCTGAGTCTATACACAGAGTCAGATGTTTATCTCATATTTTTGGGACCGCAAAACTGAGGTGGAAATCTAACAAGATCACTCTTTTCTGTGAGATATCTCAGCAATTCCTGTTTCTGCTTTCTTACCCGAAATCTCACAAAAGCATGGTAGTCTACCACTTTCATTCTGGTTCCAGGCAAAATCAAGAAGGAGCAGAAAAAAACCCAAAAAACTTCTCAACTTTTCAGAACACTGTCAAAAGTTCCCAAGATGAGATTTTGATAGAAGGCCATGTCAGTTCTTATTCCACCTAGAAACAAATTAAGATACCCCCCCCCCCACGTCCGAACACCTCCACACTTTGGGAAAGTTTGGATCTGGGTCAGAGTTTTAAATTCACTTTAATTCTTCAGGATCTAGCAATATCCTGGAGCTGGATGCCAGGGATCTCTGGCAAAGTTTGATTCCAGAACCAAATCTGAACTATGCAGCTGAAACCATGTGGTAATTTCCTCATCTGAACTGGCTGGGGGCAATGAACAGATTCCAAAAGTCCCTCGGCCAGCTGAATAATGAGTTCAGAATCAGAGGGATTAGTCCATGGTTTATTTTTATTTTCCCATACACACCTTTGGAATTTTTGGAAATAAATCTACTGCTAGAATGAGTCGTGTCCAATGTTTTTCATCATGTCCTGCCATGCTACGTCCTTCTGCTTCCCTTGTCAGTGCAATACCACCGTCCTGCCTGCATATGCACAAGGGTCTTTTCCAGCTCCAACTTCTATGAAGTCCTGTCAGACAGAATATGGGAAGACAGGAAGGTTCCATTAGAAGGAAATATTTCATCCTGTACAAAGGAGATGGTAAGGAGAACAAAACCCATTTACCTTATTAAATAAAAGTGCAATTAGCTGGAAGGAAACTTGAAAGGTGTTAAAGACTAAAAAAGAAATCCTGTTTCCTGAAGTTGGCAAGACCACCAGTGGTCACCAAAGCAGAGTAAATTTATGGCAGAGTGGGGGAGAGATGCTTTAATGGTAATTTTTAGGAAGAATTTACAAGCATACTCTGCTACTGAGTGGAAAAATACATTGGCCACAAAGAAATCACTATTGGCCAAGCCTAATGATTCATTTCTGAGTCATAAATAATAGGTCCCTAATGACAAAGAGTATAAGAGATGTTGTCTCTTGCCAAATATTTATTAGAAAATAGAGCTAAGTCATTAGCTGGGAGCTCGTTTACCGGAAAGCTGAAACCACATTGCTCTATGAAAGGTCATAAGCTATTTCCACAAGAATTTAGACAAAACATTATTGCATATTAAATCTTTCATCTGGAGTACAAACAAAAAAAAAAGTTGATTGGTTCACCGGTGAACTCCAATTTGTCACCAGAGGATCCTTTGGGATCCGAAAGGGTAAGCAAAGAACACCAGCAGTGACATTTTCTGATGGAAAGCTGAAATTAATTAACCTCGACACCTTCCTAGATCTCTTCTTGCTGCCCTTCCTATTATGTGGACAACTTCAAAGATCAACGTTAGCAGGTAGCTGTTGATGCACAGCGACAGACCAATGAGCCATCCTCTAGGCTATAATCTTGTGGCCACTGCAGGTTGCTTATGTCATTGGTCCAGATGCCATCGTGCCCCTAAAGTGCACTATGAGTAATGATCCGGTAGGTTTAGAGTGTTGCTTTCAGTCCAGGTTCTCAAAGCACTCGCTAGGCATTAAATAATAAGGCCATGATTCAGCAGAGTGCTACAATTTCAATGAGATTTAAACACGGGTTTAAAGTTAAGCATATGCTTATGTGTCTCGCTGAGACAGGATCTTTAGGTTAATCACGCCTTTTGAGGGCGGAAGGATTTGAATTCCACATAAGACCTTTTACAGATGGGGAAAATAAAGCAATGAGAGAAGACAGCCAAAACTTCCCAACTGGAGTGCCTGGAGTTAGTCACCTAAATCCGTATGTGGGTAGCTAAACTGATATCATCAGCATCTGCAGATCTTCAGCTGACTTGAAACATAAACCACTTTTAGAGGCATCTAAATATAGAGCTAGATGCCTAACTTTATGTAACCAGGTTTTAAAAGGTTTGGCTTTAAAGACTTTTCCAAGAGACCCAGAGACAGCGGCATAGTTGGAAATAAAACTGCCACCCCAGGAGTTCTGATTCTTGTTCACACCATGGGGCTTACGCTTACCTGACCACATTTCCTCACTGGTATATTCCCAGCAGTATATGGAGGCCTTTTTAATGTTATGTTCCAGCAAGTGCATCTGAAAAACCATGCCACTTTCTTTGGAACTGACTAGCAAGGCAATTGAGATGCTAGCCCTGGTCTTCCTTATTTATATGGGCTTCATGACACTAAGTTCAAATGGTGTAAGTACTGGTTTACATCAGTATAAAAGTGGAATGGGTTTATTCTGCAAAGTCACAATGTGCTGGTAACTTCATTTTTGATTCAATACAGCCCTGGCTGTTGATGAATTTAACTTGATTTGAAACTCCAAGTAGCAATATATTCAAAGCCACCTCTGCCAGTGGAGGAGCTAAAGGAAATCACTGTAAGGTAGAGTTTTACATAGTCACGTGATGTTTGATGTTTTTTATATGATCCCAGTTCTTGGAGTCATGGGATTGTGAGAATCTCGTATTTTTTAGAAAAGGGAAAGTTTCATGGTAGTGGGGAAAAAGCTTGAAACCATCACCCCAAAAGGCCCAAACACCCCCAAACCTAGAATCTATTAGTTTAAAAATCTTGTGGTTTTTTTAAAAGTTTTTTGGTTGGCAAAACTGGGTTCTTTGGGTCTGTGCATGTCACCACCCAGGACCCATGAAAGAAGAGATGGGCAGAATTGTTGAAAACTTTTCTGTGAACTTGTGCATCAGTTATATGTGCTTTGCTTTTCATGTCCTCAGTATTTTGTTTCCATAATTTTGAAGTAAAACTTCTGGGGAATACCATTTCAAGATTTCATCATCTCTCGCATTCCAAAAGTCAGAAGGAAATGTCAGAGCACCTGTCACTTTTAGGCTTTTGCAGAACAGATAGAAAGGATAAGCTCTTTGGTCAGGGACAATATTTTTGATCTGTGTTTATACAGAACCTAGCATGATGAGTCCTAGTTAATGATTGAGGCTTGTAGGCACTCCCAAAGAACAATAAAATACAAAGATGCTCACCTACATATTTAAAATGGAAAATATAGTCATGCACTTACACACAGACCAATGCCAGGCAAAAAAGGATATTTTTTTTTAATTTACAAAAATGAACAAAACCTTTCCAAATGAGTTTGTTTCACTGAATTTCAGGAATATATGGTCTTGTTTTTATTTTTATTATTTCTTTGTTTTAAAAAAGTCATTTTTATTCATTTCTTCTCATATTGGAAATATGATCCCCTTTCACCCCTGAACTTTTTCTATTTTGAAAAATCTCACCCTGTGACTAATGAATCAAAATGAGCAGTGGGGAGAGGGAAAGGCATTGAGTGTTGGGGGTGGGGGGCAGAGGGGAGAATTAAACAATTGTAAAAGGTTCATCGAAACCTGAGAAAGTCGGAGAACATTCACCACCTATATTTGTTTGGCAAAAACTTCCTTTTTTTTATGGCTCAATTTCATCTGAAGGAAAGGTACTTTTAACAGAATACGTCAAAGGTCATTGGACCACGTGAAGTTGGAGGCAGCTGAGAACGTAGGCAATCATGCTCCCCTCCATGGGGGGCACGGGGTACCTCCAGCACCCCTGCTGTGAAGCACCAGACTCAAATGCTGAGGAGGCCATTGACATGGGTACTAGAGATCTCCTGTCTCTTTGGGGCTATGCAACTGTTATTATCTGAAGAGATGCCGGGGAGAGGCCAGGTACAAGGCTCAGCCTCTTCCCTACCCCCTTACATCCTGGCCTCAGGCACCCTGGAGCCTCTCTTCACTCTTTCAGACCCCACTTGCCGGAGCAGACCTGAGGCCGAATGAGAAGCCTCCCATCTTTTCAGGGCTGCATGGGAAGTTTCTGGAAGCAGCAAGAGATACCCAGGCTTGGGCCCTGATTGACCCAGAGACACAAGCCCTCCTGTGGCTGTGCATCCAGTGAGACACGGCTGGAAATGCTGCTGCCCACGGTGTCCCCAAGGACCATGTTGCTCCTCTCCAGAGATGGAGGCATGGCTGCAGGAGGAGATGTGCTTCAGGGGTGCATTATGGTTGCAGCATGATATTAAATACCTCCATGGTGCGTCGGGGAGCATGTCTAGTCCTCAGATCCCAACCATGGGTGTCTTTCACCTTCCCACAAACATGAGTCTTCTGCTGTCCACTCAGGAAAAGGGGGGCACAGCCTTGTGAGGACACTGTCATTGGGGCTGCTGGCTTCCCTTAGCAGCAACCCTCCCTCCCCACCACAAACTCACCAGGCATCTGGTTTTGGCTGCCCCTCGTGATCACAGTGGGCTGGGAAGCTCTCTCTCTCGGCCCCCTGACCCTTCTTCTCAGGCATCTGTGCCCTGTGTATTTGGACCTGTTTCTTGGGCTCATTTCTGCCCTGGGCAAGCTGCTGATGAAGCCAATGGGAGCTATGCACAGGACTCTGCTTGGAAGGAGCATCTCCGTTTCTAATACCGAAAGGTGACAGGCATTGCTAGAGATGGGTCTGTGGCAGATGCCTTTAGAAGCAAAATGGGTGAATGAGTAAGGCAATGAATTTAGAGTAATAGCACCAGGTTAACTATTCGTGTCACTCCTAAGTCACCATGTGATCTTTGGTCATGTTTTTCTTTCTCCTCCAACGCTTGTCTGCCGTGCCTACTAAAATTAGCACAAAACCAAGAGCTGGAGAACAAACCAGCCAAGGAAGCAAAAGATGGGAAGTCAAGAAATTCTTGAATTACATCAGTGAGAGCAGTCTGGGTAACACACGAGATGAATGGGAATTGCTCATTCAGGAGCATACAATTGATCTATGGCATCACTGAAGCTGAGAGTATGACTCCCATGATTGAATATGAATATCAATGGTTATAACCAACCCATTTAGGAAGGATCGAGTGGGCAAAAGGGCAGCAGGACTCTATATCAGAAGTGATATTGCATGTTTTTGGTCACTGAAAGCTTGGAAGAACAAGATCTTGAATGCTTATGGACCAATGTCCTAACAGGAAAGCACAAGATGGGGTATTGGATGGTATCTGCTACAGAAACTAAATCACACTAAGGACCATGATGACCAGGGCTTTACAAACATATTTACAATGTGTAGAGGAAAAAAACAAAATAAAACAAAGCCATTGGGACCATGGGTGAGTCAACTTGAATGAAATATAGTGGATGGCTCATGATGACAGCAGTAAAGCATTTCTTAACTTTATCAATGACAATTTTTTTAAACAGAAAAAGTGCTGCATCCATTCCATGGGAATTCTACGTTAGACCTTGTCTTGTCTTGACAGATAAATAGGAACTGATCACAGAACTAAAAAGTCATGATAATTTAGGAATAATTGGTTATGGCTTGATCACATTTGTAACAGGCAAACAGAATAAAGTCCAGACCAGCCATATGGATCCTCAGGTCTTTAAAGTGGCCAGTTTCATGAAGTTGAAAACTATTATGAGCCAAATCAGCTGGGAGGAAGGATTTTATCAGAAAAATGTGAATGATAATTGGGAATTGTTTAAGAACACTTTACTAGATACCCCCAAAGCCACAATCCTACAGCTGAGGAAGACAATAGAACCTGTGAAACTATTGTGATACTTCTTTGAATGAGATTACAAGTTAGTTGAAGACTTGATTTAATAGACCTCAGTAAGGCATTGACTTGGTATCACAGGATATTTTGGTTAAAAAACTAGAAAGCCATAAATGTAGCATGACACACATTAAATGGAGTAAAAGAGGGATAACCAATAAGTCTCAAAATGTAATTGTAAACGGGGAATCCTACAGGGATACACTCAAGGAGCTCAATCCGTTTAGTTTAACAATGAGAAGGTGAAGGGGTGGCATTTAACATTTATAAGTACCTACATGGGGATGAAATACTGAGTATTGGGCTCTTTAGTCTAGCAGAGGAAGGTCTAACATGATCCAACAGCTGGAAGATGATGCTAGACAAAAGCAGATGGGAAATAAGGTGTACGTTTTTATGGGAGAGTAATTAAGCAAGGATCTTTGGGATGTCTCAATCACTGACAATTTTTAAATCAAGATTGGATGCTTTTCTAAAAGGTTCTGTGCTGGAATTATTTGGAGGCCGGTCTCTATCCTGTGTCATGCATGAAGGGGTGAAAATACAACCTGTACTTCTCCAGAACTGCCTGTGTGATCCATTGGCACCCGTCTAGTGGCTGGTTGTGAGAAGGTAACAGCTGACTACTGCTGACTGTTAATGGAGTTCGTCCTTTAGGTCAGACAGGAGAATCTCTGCTGAGAGTCCTGCGACCCAGTCCTGCTGTAGATCCATGGTGGTTCCCCCTCCGTTAACCTACAAGCTTCCTCTTTGTCATATTTACCCTTGGCTTTTTTAAGGGGGCAGGGGCTAGTGTGGTCTGATGGAAAGGACATGGGCTAGGGGACTTGAATTCTACTCTTGACTGTGCTGCTGGCCGGCTAAGTGATTTTGTGCAAGTCACAGAGTCCTGTCCTACTGCCAGGACAGAAAAACAGCAGCAGAAGAAGACCCTGCCAGGTGAGAAGGACTGAAAGTAGGGGAGACTCCTAATGATTCTGCGCTCTGTGCTGTCATCTCTTTCCTTCAAACGGCACGTGAACCTACATTTTTATGAGTTCTAGAGGGGGAGCCACGTCAGTCTAGTTCAGCAAAACAAACAAGGACTCCTGTGGCACTTTTAGCGACTAACAAATTTATCTCATGAGCTTTCATGGGAGAAATCCACATCTTTATGAACTCCTTTTGTGTATGCACTTGTGCCCACACACCCAACCTGTGGCTTTTCCACCCTAAGAGCAAAGTGCAAACTGCATGGAATAAAGCAGAGTGGCTGCATTTGAAAACCACAGCGTGTTTGGGTTTTTTTTTTCAATTATGTTTCATGGTGCTGGGGGATCTGCTGGTGGTTTATGAGCACTGCGAAAGAATAAAATGCAGAGCAGAGCCCTGGTGCTGGGTGTTGCTCTGGGCCAGATCAAGGCCTGGGGGCGGAGGGTATGAGCCTGCCCACCCCTGCCGTGGCACCCTGTCTGGGGGACAGGGCACCTGGCCCACTGGTCTTGGTGGGCAGGGAAGGGGCCCTGGATGGCGCTGCTTGGGGGGCTGGGGAGACGGTGGCGGGGCTGCTGAGGTCTCGCAATCGGTGCAGCTAGGGGGCTGGGAAAGGGTCCTACCAGCTGGGGGTGGCTCAGCTCCAGAAGCCATACGGATAACCAGCTGGTCCCAGCTTCACCTCTGGCATGGAGCTGATGGAGCAGATGTAGCCTGCCCTGCCCCAGAGCGGCTCAGCCACCCAGGGATGAGGCAAGATCATCTCTGGCCCAGGCTCCTGCCCCCCGGTGCTGTGGGGGCTTAGTGGGCCAGGGGGAGCAGATATGGCAGGGGCCACAGGGGCTGGAGACTGAGGTCCCCTTTCAGGCCAGGGTCCAGGGCTCCAGTCCGTATAGACCCTTTGTTAATCCAACCCTGTGTGTTGCTCTCCTTTTTATCTTCACAAAAGAAAGCAGTTTTTGCCCTCTCTGATAAGCTAACCGTGGTTGGCTCAGCAGCAAAGCTGTTTCCTGTGATCAGCGCAAGTGGAGCCAAATGCATTCGCCATGGAGTTGCGCCGTATGGAGATGCTAAACTTGTGAACTCTGAGGCTTCGGTCTTTACAGTGCAAAAACCAGAAAGGGCCATAACTCACTGAAAAGGTAAAAAGGGGACGCTGGCTAGGATTGCCTCCAAGACCCTACAGAACATCTGGGGCATGGAGGATGGAAAAATGCTCTGAATGAAGCACATCCCCAACCACCTGAGTTTGAGAAAAACACACCACCCAAAGAATAAATAATCATAGGTCAGACTTGAAGTGCTGTCCATCCATCTAGCCAACTACACTATACAGAAACAGAGTGGTCTGTCTATCTTAATATTTGTCAGGCTGCTCTACACAGACCCTTCTGTCTGTCTGTTCCACACAGTCCCCGTCATCTGTCTGTCTATCTGCACACACTCACCTAAAATAATGTCGCTCACCACTGAAATTCAGCTTCCACGTGGATGAGAAGTCATTTGGTTAGCTCAGATCCCTGCAGGCCATGTTAGGATAGAAGAACAGCATGCCCAGTTGTAGTGGTAGAGGGAATTTAGGGAGACAAAATGGAATTACCTAGCAAAGACATTTTCATTTAAGCCTGTCGGTGTTGGGCATACACACTATAGGACATTACTTCCGCTGTGCCAGGGAGCAAGCACAGTTGTACGGCTGGCCAGTCAAAACCCCCAAAGAGTCCTGTCTCTGTGTGCTCAGTGGCATTTGGACACGCACAGCTAAAACATCTCCACCCTGATAGTCCAGATGTTCCTCTGAGCACAGAAGACCAAGTATTGTCCAGTGAAGAAGGCAGGAGATCAGAACAAGGCAAACAGCAAACTTCCTTTCATGTCTGGTCTACAATTTGACTCCAGTTAACTAGAGCAGCACTGTTTCGCTAAGGCCCTGCTGTAACCCAGATTCCAAGATGGGCTCCCATCCTGTACACACAGAAATACTGGGACAAATATTATAGACCCTTGCTGTAACTTCAGGAGTTAGACCGCAGAATAGTGCGAGCCACCTTTTGTTCTTCTGTGCAACTGAGGAAACAGTGTTTGGCATCTTTTCACACATGGCACTTCATAAAAATCAGTATACTCTTCCCGCATGTGGATCACTTCCACCAGCACTGAAATGCAGTCAGCTGCAGTGTAGGAAATAACAGCTTCATAACAGGATTCAATAGTGCTATACAATGCCGCAGGGATAGCAGACAAGAAGGGCATTCTGATAAGCAAGCTGGAGAAATACAGACTCAGCAGACTACCATTAGGTGGATACATCATTGGTTAAAAAAATCGCAAGCAACGGGCAACTATTAATGGAATGATGGGTAGGAGGGTTTAGGGATCTGTTTGGGGTCCAATGTCATTTAAGATCTTTATAAATGACCTGGATGCAGGTGCAGAAAGCTGGGAGGGTTGGTTCCCAACACTCTGAAGGGTATCACTAAAATTCAGAGGGATGCTGATAAATTGAATAATAGGGACTGTAGGCAACAAAATGAAATTCAAGAGAGGCAAATGTAAGGTGCTACACTTAGGGAAGAAAAACAAAGGTACAAATACAGCAAGGGGGATAGCTGGCTTGCCAGCTGCACTGCAGAGGAGGGTCTGGAAGTTGTGGATCACAGCCTCAACCTGAATCAGCAGCGTGATGCTATTGCAAAAAAAAGCAAGTGCAATTTTGGGTTGCATGAGCAGAGCCATAGCATACAAGTCACAGGAGGTAATCGGATCACGCTGTATGGTGCTGGTTAGGCCTCAGATGGAGTACTGTGCCCAATTTTGGTCACCAATGTGTAGAAAAGATGTGGAGAAACCAGCAAGGGCCCAGAGGTGAACAATAAAGATGATCAAAGGGATGGGATGCAAGCCATACTAGCAAAGGCTGGAGGAACTGGGTATATTGAGCTTGTGGAAAAGGAGACATGACAGTGCTCTTCAGACACTTGAAAGGCTACCATAAAAAAAAAAAAGGAAAAAAAGTTATCTTTTGCTACAGAGGGCAAGCCAAGAGGCAATGGTTTCAAATACAGCACAGCAGACTTAGATTAAATTTCAGAACAAACTTCCTAACAGTAAGAAGAGCAGGACAATGGAATAGACAGTCTAAGAAGCTAGAATCATAGACTCATAGGGTTGGAAGGGACCTCATGAGGCCATCTAGTCCGACCCCTTGCTAAAAGCAGGACCACTCCTCCCAGCCAGAGTTTTGTCTAACCAGGTCTTAAATATCTCCAAAGACAGAGATTCCTCCACTTCCCTAGGTAACCCATTCCAGTGTTTCACCATCCTCCTAGTGAGAAAGCTTTTCCTAAAATCCAACCTTGACTGGCCAGCTGCAGCTTGAAACCATTGCTCCCTGTTCTGTCCATTGAGAACAGCCTAGCTCCCTCCTCTTGGGAGCACCTCTTCAAATTGTTGAAGGTTGCTATCAAATCCCTCCTCAGTCTTCTCTTCTGCAGACTAAATAAGCCTGATTCCTTCAGTCGCTCCTCATAAGTCATGCACCCCAATCCCTTAATCATTTTCATTGCCCTTCGCTGAACTCCTTCTAATTTGTCAACATCCTTTCTGTAGTGTGGAGCCCAAAACTAGGCACAGAATTCCAGATGCAACCTCACCAATGCCAAATAGAGGGGAATAATCACATCTCTCGATCTACCGGTAACGCTCCTACTGATACAGCCCATTATGCCATTGACCTTTTGGGCTACAAGAGCACATTGTTGATTCATATCCAACTTCCCATCCACCATAACCTCCAGGTCCTTTTTTCCAGCACTGCTACTTAGCTGATCGTTCCCTAGCCTGTAGCAGTGCAAGGAATTTTTCCATCCTAAGTGCAAGACTTTGCATCTGTCAGTCTTGAACCTAATGAGATTTCGTTTGTCTCAATGCTCCAATTTGTCTCCCCGAATTCTACCCTAGCCTTTCAGCATGTTCACCATTCCCCCTCACCCCCCAGTTTGGTGTCATCCATGAATTTACTGAGTGTGCAATCTATCCCATCGCCCAGACCATTAATGAAGATGTTGAACAGAACCAGCTCCAGGACCGACCGTTATAGCCGGTTCTGTTCAACATCTTCATTACTTGTGGAAGCTCCTTCACTGTAGGGTCTCAAGGGAAGTCTGGATAGCTACCTGTCTTGGAAGGCTTAGACACAACACATCCTATGTCTTGGCAGCGAGGGGTGACTAGATGACCCCTGCTGTCTCTTCTAACCCCGTGGTTCCTAGTGTAGCAGCTAGCTGAAAGTGCAGGGGGACTCTCCTTTTGGAAGAATAGGATTATACAAGTTGGAATTGGTCAAGTCATTAGGGCTGATATATGCTTACAAAACATGGCCTGGGACCATAGAAGTGTAGGACTGGAAAGGACCTTAGTAGGTCATCTAGTCCAAGGCAGGACTGTGTAAGAACTAGGCCATTCCTGAGGGGCACTTACTCCTTAGGTGAAATCTTGGCCCTACTGAAGTCAAGCGAGCAAGCACTAGCTAGGAAGTACTTGCTTGGTAATGAATGAAGTCCACCAACGAAGGCAAGAATTTTCCAACTTGGGACCTTAAAGTGAGGCTCCTAAATTACCATTTTTGGGAATGTAAATAAAAGCTGTCTGATTTGCAGGGGTGCTCAGCACCTGTGGACTACAGTGGAGTTTGTGGGAGCTGTAGTTGCTCGTCCCCTTTAGATATTTGATAATGTTTCTTTAGGTGCTTATGTACAGTGGGATAATTTGGTAGCTGCACTTTAAGCAACTAGATCTGCAAATTCCTGGCCATGTCTCCAGTGCTACCCCATATAGGCCCCAGTTCCAGAAGATGTTTACACATGTGATTCATTCCCCTACTAGTCAATGGGACTGACTCATGCACACACAGTTTCCTGACTAAGGATGGATTTAGATTTTTGTTTCAGCGCTTCCTTGAATCAGGCCCACAGGTAGCTTTGAAGTCCTTCTCTGAAAGCAGCTACCCAGTTGGATCCTACATTAGTTAACAACATTATAAGACAACATGCTGTGGTTACAACCTTCCATGAAAAAAAATGAGCAAACAAACAAAAACACCCCAAACAAACAACCCCCTCCCCCCAAAACAGCTGTAATATGGTTCAAAGCAGAGGAATTTTCCTGATGGGTGTACTAGAAATGGATGCATGTGGATAAATGTCAACAGCAAAAGTAGTTGCCAATGTGCAATTCACTTCCCTCTGCAGCACTAAGATACAACAAGGTTTATTCAAGGGTCACAATGACTTCATTCCAAACCTGAGCCATCTGGGACCTTGCCTTAGTTGCCTCTGTGTGCAACATGGAGGAAGGCACAGCCCAGTTCCTTGCAACACGCTGACCTGAAGTTGTTGGGCTGAACTCACAGAGTAATCTTTAAAAACAAGTGGAGAATACACAGATCTTGGGGCTGGAACGACGACAAAGAAGAGGCTGGCTATTGTACATGCAGTGGGGAAAGCCTCCAATTGTAAGCTAGGATATGGGTATTAGCTGACATGTGGAAAACACCAGATGCTGTTAGGCCTTTCGCCAGGTTCACATTGATTAGGAGCAAGAAAACAGCTCCTTTGCGTTCAGGAAAGATTGTGCCGGTTGTTAAGACTTGTAAATTTTGGCTATGCTGACGGTCCTCTTGTCTTTGAAGTGCACTGATGGGTCAAGCAAAAGAAATGAGAGCCAGGTGTACAGCCCCTTCAGATGTTTTGGGGCAGGAGCACAGGAGGAAAAAGAAAGAAAGGTTTCCAAACAAGGAATCACTCAGCACTGGAATCTCAGAGGAGAAAGCCCCATTTTCGTCTTTCTCAGGTGAGCTGGGTGCAGTAGGGAGATGCCTTGACATTCAGCCCAGACTCTGAAGCCTTGTTTTTCCCCCGGAGGAAGAAGCAATGCAAGTTTCTCCCCATCTCCCCCACCAGAGTGCCTCATCTCACTGCACAGATAACCTCTTGGTAGCTGCCAGGTGCTGAGCCGTTTTGGCCAGCCTGCTTGCTTAGGGATCTAAATAACAGCTGAACTCGTTTGAGAGCTCTGGCCTGGGTTGTGACTTCCAAGCGCTTAATAACGTGGCCTCACTTGTGTGATCTCTTTGCCCAGACAAACTGCGATGGTGGTTTTTGTGATACCGATATTGTCGTGGCTTTGTCCAGACAAAGACATCCCCAAACTCATTTCATGTTGCCATGCCTGGCCAGACCTGGAAAGAAACCATCATTTTAGAACAGTGGTTTTCAACAGCTCTTCATTTAAATTTTTTTGAATGGAGGTGCAGACCCCTTTGGAAATTTTAGACAGTCCATGGACCTCAGGGATCTGCAGGCCACAGACTGAAAACCACTTTTCTGTGGTAATGACACTCTCTTGCAAATCCCTTAGATGTAGCCTGAAGACCTCCCGGGGTCCCTGGACAACAGATTGAAAACTACAGTCCTAGAGCCAAAAGGCTCCATTTCTCAAACCATCTGTTCCTCCGGTAGTACGCCATATTTTCCTTTAATATTGGCATATTTCATCAATTATTTTATTGGGAGTCAAGCTCCCTTCATACTTTATAAATCTGAACTAATGCTATCCACTTGACTTTTTGCGCTGGTTGCAAACATTTCTGTCAATATATTGACCCCCAAGGGACAGAGAATCCACCAGCAAGTGACCCATGCCCCAAGCTGCGGAGGAAGGCAGGGCCCCTGCTAGTCTGCCCCGGAGGAAAATTCCTTGCCAACCCCAAGTACTGCAATCAGCTAAACCCCGAGCATGTGGGCAATTTTTAATTCTTTAGTTCCACAACTATGTATTAGATTTGTCACAGGCAGGTAATGATTTGTATTACATCTAAAGGTGCTGGTGATGGTGCTGGGTTTATTGGGGGTGCTGTCTAGTGTCGAGGTCACTGGATCCCAGCCCTCCTCTTTCTCCAGTGTCCCTTGCCCAGCAGTCGCTGTGGCAGGATAGCACCTCAGCCCTCCAGCCAGGTCACCAGTTGAATTTGCTCCCTTCTAGGCTGATGGGTTCACCCAAACATCTATAGTTCCATATCTGCACGAGAAAAAGGATCTTCTGCCCTCCTGTGGCTGGCTTGGCTGGGCTCAGGGCTTACAATGTTGGTCCTCTCCTCTCCATAAGAGGGTGGATTTATGCTTCCTTCACAGAAAGGGTGTCTGGTCGGGGAATCTGGACCCTCCCTTTTCAGCAGACTCCCGGTCAGAGCTCTGTGCCAGGTCGTAATGGTTAATACCCCGGCGCACTTTGGGAGTCCCTTCCTGGGATGCTTCTGTGGTCCATGGGGTGGTCAAATAGCTCATCAGTGACCCTCCAGAAATTAGAGTGAAGGGTCCTTGCTCTGAGGGAGAGCCTAGCCCCTTCTCTAAGGTCTTGGTTGAACCAGCTAGAAGAACCTACCCTCCAACCAGAGTGTCTGCTACACCCTTCTTCAGGAGCTGTTGAGATAGGCCTCCTCGTTGACTGTCTACCTTCCCTTCCAAGCTGTCTGGCTCTCTTTCCAGCGCCTTCTCTGGCTGGAACAGGCTCAGTAGGGCAATCGCTGGGCCCAGAGCTGCCTCTGTCCCCATGCAGGGTTTGAACATTACATCCCTGGCCTCAGCTGAGATGAGGTTACCTTTGCATCAGCTGTTGGTACAAACTCATGCCCACTGCTCACAGCCTAGGTGGACAACGCATGCAAGAGAAAGAGAGAAGTTGACTTGCTCAAGGTCTGGTGTAAGGGGAGTGATCATGGAGTCATGAACAGAACCAAAATCACTCGACAAGTGTCATCCCCAGCCCAGATGACGGTACCTCACTGTGTCTGGGCCTAAAGGTGGCCGCAAGGCAGAAGCCCCAGCTGACGTACAAGATGGCTGCTAGCATTTTCAAGTCATGATCCAGCTACGAGGTAGCTGCATCTCCATCCCTGACCCATCACAGCAGTGCATTCCTTTGGGCAGTTGCCACTCAGAAAGCACACAAAAGCCGGAAAAGAATTGCCCTGGGTGGGATGCAGTTGCAAAATGAGCTTCTAGATGAGCTGAGACCCGTCCAGTGTATGACCACTTCTGGGCATGCCGTGGGCATTGGAGCGGCTGCTAGAGGAGGACAGAGAGCTATATAGTTTTAGAGTGGGAGCAGAGAAGACACTTCAAGCTCACAAAGGGAAAATGGGTTGTTCTGAACTAATTCATCTGACAAGTGTCAGATGATCTGGCGATGGGTGCTAGAGGATATTCTTAGACAAATGGAAAAGTCTGGGAGAAACATTCAAGGCATTTCCCAGGCAATTAAAACAGCAGGTCTCTTCCCTGATGTTCTTATAATCCAAAGGCCTGGTCTTCCTCCAGAGCATAGACCCTGCTGCCATGAATGGCGCCATTTGCACCAAACTGCCCCTGACGTGGTGTGAAATGGGCTCAGTTCAGATTAATTTCTCACATTCCTCCCTGGCCTTTATTACTGTAATGTGCCTTGGGTGCTGTTTGGTTTAGCACTCCAAATCACAAATTCCTTGTCTAATAACATCTCCCACAGTGTACCGCGCAAGAGAAACTTATGCACGCTGTGCCTCTGGGGGCAGGACTAGCCGCATTACAAAGAAAGGATTTTAAAGATCTGAAAGCCACAACTGTGCCCAGTGGATCTTGGGTAGGGTTGCAAAAATCATCCCACTGATGAAAGTTGTACATCCTGCACTGTCTCCCTAACCACACTGTTCATTTAAGCAATTCTAGCCATGAATCCATGCCGAGAAAGGAAGCTCCTTTGAGTTAAAGGGCTAGCAGACAGGTGTGCACCCCATGGACCCTCGCTAGGTGGGTTGGGTCAGTACTTGGAGAGGTGTCCAGGGGTGGGGAGAATAAAATATGAAGGTGCCATTGCAAGGAATGATGGTGACTGAATGCTTCCCTTGCTGAGCATGGAGCCACCTCCCTTGGAGGGTGCTGGGTGACTCCAGGAATAGCAGGGGCAAAAGCTGGGCATGCTTCTCCAGCACCATGTCGCTGAACACAGGCTCTACCGGGCGTGCGCGCTTGCAGAGTTAAATGTTGCTCTGGCCTGGTTGGTTGTAGGACAGGCATTGGAAGGTGGTGCCATGGAGGAAGTTAACTGCAGCTTCCGGCCTGTGTGGGCTGCCAGCTGAGGGGACTTGCAAACCTGGTGTTTCAAATATACGGCATGGGATGCACAAAGAGGATCCACCAACATTCAGCTTGCAATCAAGTCCCTGAAGCAGCCAACATTTGGACGGAGTTGGAAAACTGACCTGGGTTCTATTTCCAGCCCTGTTGATGACTTATTATGTATCCGTGGGCAAGGCATGGCAGCAGCCTCTGTGCCTCAGTTTCCCCTTCGGTAATAGAGCGCACATGCTCCTCACCCACTATTGCAGGGTACTTTGAGAGCTAAGTATCTTCAGCACAATTTAGTGTCAAAGATTCCCTGGAGCCTGAGGCAAGCACAGGAACAGCCAGAGTGGGTCTGGCCAGGGGTCTAGCCTGCCCACTGGCCTATCTCTCACAGTAACCAAAACCAGATGCTTCAGACATGAGATTATTAACCCCAGTGGCTGGTTAAAATTTCAACCTGAGTCTCAACACATCAATTTCGTGTCTACTTGGCCCCTCGCTCCTCTCCCATGTTGTTTTAACTGGAGGCAGCTCACAGTCAAACAGCTTCTATGTTCTGACCCAGAAGTGGCTGCATTTCGGTGTTTAAGGTAAAGGTTCCAGATACTATCTGAAAGGGGCTGACATCTGAGGAATGCTATTCAAGCAAAGCTCTTTATTAGAGAACTTAAGTCTAGAGACTACAGAACCAGGCAGCAATCACCATGCCAGCTCTCCCCTATGGTCAGCCCCTCTCCTAGCTGAATTGAGAGGAGGAAGGATCTACTGCCCATAATGAGTCCCTGGAGCTATCAGTTTCCCTGGGAACAGCAGTTTCTGATGGCAGCTGACTGCAACCTGCCTCTTTAAACTGACAGCACACATGGGATTTTGTTAGAGAAGGCATTTGCATTTTCAAACCCCAAAGATCCCATGTTGACAAGAGAAAAGCCACATAGCAGACAGCATCAGCTCCTACAAGAAAGTTTTGCCTTTCTATAGCTCCCTTCCTCTGAGGATCTCCAAATGCAGTAAATGAATTAAGTCTTGCAGCCCTTGAGCACTAGTGAGTACTATCCCTCAATTACAGCTGGAGAAACCAAGGCAGGGAAACATAGCGTGATCTGCCCAGGTGCACAGTGGGTCTAGGTGAGAGCTGAGAGAAGACAAGAGACCAGATATCCCGGCCACTGGTGCTGTGGCCACTGGGCCATCCCCTTCTCACACTCTCCTCCTATCCCGCTCGGTGCTGGAAATGGGGACCCAGCCCGGCTGACGTCTCTGCTGTGGTGTTCTCCATGGTGCTGCTGAGAACAGACAATGTTACTTTCCTCTTCTTCTCTATCCTTTGAACCCCTCCTCCCCAAATATTGCATCTAAACTTGGGAATTGCTTTCCCCTTAAATGCCTGATCAAACAGAAGCCATCGCTAGTCCCTGAAGGACTCAGTTTGCAGAAGAGTAGAAGGAGGGGGGATTTGATGGCAGCTTTTAATGACTTGATGGGGGTTCCAGGGAGGACAGAGCTGGGCTGTTCTCACTGGTGACAGATCAGAACTGGGAGTAATGGTCTCACGTTGCAGTGGGAGAGGTCCAGGTTGGATATTAGGAAAAGCTTTTCCCCAGGAGGGTGGTGAAGCATTGGAATGGGTTACCCGGGGAGGTGGTTGAATCTCCATCCTTAGAGATTTTTAAGGCCCATCTTGACAAAGCCCTGGCTGGGATGGTTTAGTTAGGGCTGATCCTGCTTTCAGCTGTAGGTTGGGCTAGATGCCTCCTCAGGTCCTTTCCAACCCTAATTTTACATGACCCAGTTATTTAATATTATTGAAATGTTGGTGGATTAGTGTTTATCTGAAATAACAAGAAAACTGAGATCTAAGGGCAGGCAGTCCACAAGCAGGGAAGGTAAAATTTGTCCAATAAACTACTTGGCTGAATAATTTTCACCATACTGGTTGTTTCGCTGCATCCTGGCCCCACTGGCATTTCCTGTGAAGATAGGTCATTGGTGAAGCCAAGATGAACTCAGAAATCAATTAGACTGAGTCAGAAGAGAGACTGTCATTAGGAATAAGCAAAGCAGTCGTGATAATATAAGAACCAATCCCCTTGCCTTAACCTTCATCCAGAATTAGAACCTGAGCCAGACTGATTCAAAATTATCCCCTAGCTACATGTCCCCCATCCTGTAGGATCTGCGACCCAGGAAATCAATAGGAAATTAGGATTCTAAATACTTTTGTGGATCTGGGACAAGTGCCTAAGACTCTGAAGCATGAGGCAGAAGAACATCCCCACCTCAAGCTAAACATAAAGGGGAAATCCTAGAACAATCCTTTCCTTCTCTGAAGGGGATGTGAAGGGTGCTGAGATCTTATTGAGCCTGATCTTTGCAAGGGTTGAACTTTGTTCTCTGTGTCAGCTGTGTTGTGTAGAAGGCCTTTGTGATAGGAAAGCAAAGGGGCCTTAGAAAGCTGGTGCTCAATTTAAAGTGAGAAGGTCACAAAACTGCCCATTTCTACAGTGCCTTTTACTCAACAATCTCAACATGCTTGATGTAGGCGAGTTAAGGATCACAGCTAGAGCCATGCAATATTTTTCTAATTGAAGGGTTTTTTCCCACTGGCTAATGGGGTTTTGTCAGAAATGAAATTTGCCTCAGAAAAAAACTGGGTGGCTTGTGAAGAAATTCTTCTGTATTCTGTTTGGAAACCCCTCCACAAAGTTTTGCCCCCTCCTCCCTTTCTGTGACCCTTTCATCTTTTCCCAACTTGAAAACAACTCCAAAGCACTGGAAAGCAAAGGGAAATAAATCCCCTGTTTCCAGAGCTATGTTGGCAGGTTTAATGAGACAAACTCACGACTCAGTTTTGTTCCAGCAATTCCTATGGCAAGTCACAAATATTCTAGATGGACAA
Source organism: Podocnemis expansa (assembly GCA_007922195.1). NCBI lineage: Eukaryota > Metazoa > Chordata > Testudines > Podocnemididae > Podocnemis > Podocnemis expansa. The sequence continues at coordinate 1,511,646 of ML682065.1, forward strand.
TTTCCCTTTGAAAAATCCCACAGGAAAATGCCCCCATTTTTGACCAGCTCATCTCAAAAACCCTCTCTGAAGCATGGTCCAGATCCCCCAAAAGATATTTAGGTGCTTAAGTCCCAGTGGCAGCAGTCTCTGGCCCGTGTCCCTCTTCCTCCGCCCAGGGTGTGCTGCAGGTAGAGGCTGTGGGGCTCCACACACCATGGCCACGCTCCGGTTTCCAGCCCGACTGGGGCAAGGCCTTCTTGGGGCATGAAGAGAGGTAGAGGAGAGGGCCATGGAGGACGAGTGTCCTCCAGCATGTGTCCCTTATGCAACCACAGAAAGAATAACGCAGGCTGGACCTCAGCCCCTAAAGCCTAGGATGTGGGTGGGCTTCAACCCAGTCTTCCACTGGCTTGCTGGGGGTAGGATTTAGAAAGGGAGGAAGCCCAGCCTTGGGGAGCTGGCAGCGGAGGAGAGCCGTGGAGCTGGCTGGAGAGCTGAGCTAACTCCGTGGTGGGCCCCGACCTGGCTCCAGCACCATGGGGCCGGCGTTCCACAAGAGGAGCAGGGAACTGAGGAGAAGTCCAAACCATTGTGGTTTAAGCTTGCTTGGATTCCCAGGAAAAAGCCTCAGGAGTTAGTGCTCTGATGGGAGTGAGGGGAACAGCAAGTTGAGCCTGGGAGGGGATGAAAAACCTTCTGTTTGTGTTCCCAGGGGGCTGTCGCAGAGGGTGGTGTTGGTTGGGGACTTAGAGGACCCTGGAAGAGAGATTGAATTTTTAAGTGACCTGGCCAGAGGGCTGCATCACTGAAGGTGCAAATGGGGGTGATCAACAGGGGGACCCAGCAACTCATGTCCCCCAGTCACAAGAGGGTGCTGCCAGCCAGTTGTTTCTGTGCCCAGGGGGCAGAACCTGTAGCCATCACTCTCTATAAAACCATTCCTAATCATTGTTCAAATGAGTCTCCAGGAGGTGAAGTTATTTGCCACTAGGAGACAGTCTGCTAGTGTCCCATCTCCTCCTCTAACCACTAAACTCCACTCCCCTTTCAGAGGGGGGACTAGAACCCAGGCACCTTCTGCTCCAGCAGCAAGGGACACACCTTTCCTTTCAGCTGCAGGACCATGTAAGGGAGGGTCTACATTTTATATGGAACGTGTTGCCTTAGCTTCAAATTGCATCTGTTGCTTCAGTGAAATCAAACACCATGAAATAAAGAAATCCTTCTGAAGTAAGTCCATTTGGTCGTCACTGTGGGCCATTCATTCTGCAGGGAGACGATCTCTTCCTCTGCGACTGAAGCAGTCTGTGATGTCGCTCCATCTTCTCTTCCAGCCCAAAAACCATGGGGTTATCCCCACACATTATTATACACTCTGGGGTGTCTTATTACTTGAAATGTGCTGAACAAATATAACTGAGTAGCTTATCTTGGCTGGGGCACATGTCATAAAAGCCTCCCAGCTTGGTTCTCAGAGGCTCTCTCCTGGCTCAAGGAAACTGTATCTCTCCCCTCTGCCTCTTCCATATTTTTTCCAGGCAGTCTTCATTCTGTGTTCTGCTCAGTAATTTCTCCTCATCTACCCATTCCTTCATTTTCATGCTGGTCCTTCCTTGCTTTGCTTGTCTTGTAGACCAGGTTAGTGTTGCAGAAAGAGTCAGGAACGAAAGAAGATGCTAATGAATGATTTATTTAAAAGATCTGAACCTCACCTACCCTGACCTCCTGAGTAGCACATGCTATGGACTCTCACCCATTAATTCCTGCAGCAGAGAGAATCATTCGTTCTGACCATGTATGCACCAGCGCCTTTCAGCCCCATTACTTTCAGTTCAGTAATAATCCCTGTGCAGTGTCTCAAATATCGTTACAAGCTGATGTACAAATTACCAAAGAAAGATCACTTTGGCTAGCACCAAAGTGCAGTCATCTCTGGGGGAAGCATGACAGCTGTTTAAGCCAAGCTCAGCCATGCTACCTGATAGCGTAGGATAAAAAAGGAGAAGAAATTCTCCAATTCCAATTGCAGGAAGAAAACAGAGAAGCAGAACACAACACCAGTGGTAGACCATGGTGAGGAGGACTCTTGGGCTATGCCTACACTACAAAAGCTGAGTCAACTCTATTAAGTCGACTTAGTGAGTCCACCCTTCTCTTAGGTTGACTTAATAAAGTTGGTTAAGTTAACTTAAGAAAGTGTCCTGATAAAAAATGCGTTTGCTTAAGACGCGTTTACTAAATTGACTTTACCAAGCACATGTTATTACATACGGCTTCTTAAGATGACTTACATGGCCACATTGCATTAAGTCAACTTAATAAAGTCAGCTTAATGCCCAAGTTGACTTAAAGAGTCAGAGTTATAAAGGTGACTTAAGGAAGTCCTTAAGTTGACTTAACGAACTCCAAATGTGGCCAGGGCTTTGCTTAAGTCGACTTAAACCCATAGCGTAGACATACCCTTGGATTGTTACCTCTTTCCCTCCCTTCCAAGAAATACTAAAGTTCCAGGACTGGTGTAGATAGTGTAAATACAGCAAATTACACTAAGCAAATTATTAATTCATAGATTCCAAGGATAGAAGGGACTATTGTGGTCTTCTAAACTGATCTTCTGTAAAGCATTGGACTGGGAACATCTCCAAAATAATTCCTAGAGCAGAGCTTTTAGGGAAAGCATCTGATCTTGATTTAAAAATGGTAAGTGATGAAGACTCCACCACAACCCTGGTACATTGTTCCAGTGGTTAATAACTCTCACCATTAAAAATTTACACCTTATTGCAGTCTGAATTTGCCTGGCTTCAAATTCCAGCCATTGGATCATGTTAGATCTTTCTCTGCTAGACTGAAGAGCCCATTATTAAATCTTTGTTCCCTTTGTAGATACTTACAGCCTGGGCAAGCCACCCCTTACCCTTTGTTAAGCTTAATAATCTATTACTTACAGCAGGTTTTCTAATCCTATAATCATTCTCTTGGCTCTTCTTTGAACCCTCTGAAATTTATCAACATCCTTCTTGAATTGTGGATGCCAGATTGGATGGAGCACTGCTGAAGCAGTTGTATAAGTCCAAAAGACAGAAGTAATATAAACTCCCTTATTCCTACTCCAGATTTCCCTGTTTATGCATCCAAGGATGCACTCCAACAGGAAACTCCATCTCTTGTACTGCTTGGCAAAGGAATGACAGTGTTAAACTCAATCTTAAAATAAAAATAAAATTGTTTTAGGCAAAGACCATTACTCCTTCTGCCTGATTTTCTGCATAATCCCATTTATGGAATCTTGTCTGAGCCTACATTGTGCTTACTCCTACCGACTACTTCGCCTCTGCACTCTCAGACTACGTTACTTAACACAAACATCCATTCTAGCACGTACCTAGCCCACCTTTGGCTTAGCTCCCCTTGCTCCAAAAGCTGTAAAATGCTTCTGTTCATCTCAATGCAGGGTTCACTCTGAAGCCTAAGGATACACATGCAAACACCAACATTATTAACTTCGCAAAATTGTCACACAAATGTTGATGCCTGAGCACAAAAATCTACTCACCTTTTCTTGCTATGATGATGGTGGTGGCTTGCCTTTACAAATGCCATAAACAAACAGGTTAGAGCAACAGGACTGGATCCCAGATAGCCTTAAAGGGAACGGTGACAGAGAAACAAGAGGGAAGATGGTGTGCACACTCTCTTTCTCCATAGTGCATTTCATCTCAAAGGCATGAGATGGCAGCCGTGAGCAGAGCTTTTACCACTTGTTCCTAACTTCAGCTCAGGGCTGACTCCTGAACTCTTAAAAGCAAGGGGCTAAGTTGATTTATTCTCTGGAAACGCTAGCCGACTTCCACTGTGAGCTTTTATCATAATTACAGGTATAAAATGTCAATAGCCATAATTTCTCAAAGAAATTGCACAGATTATGTTTCTCTCCCAAAACATGCCAAGCACTTTACGTGTGAATTTAATGCTGCACAAAAGCATTTGACCGACAGGCCCGGAAGCTTATGTCTCCCGGGCATCCTGCAGAACATGGGCAGCCACAAAACCAGTTCCAAGAGGACCAGATCACTTCTAGGGGCCAAAGGAAAAGCTCAGTTTCTGCTACAGTCCAAAGGCTCCCTCCTAAGCCTGCCAGCCATGGGACAACAAGGGGCACGTCTGTGATGTTGGTACCTGTCTAGTGACGACTGGATTGGGAGATGCCGGGCAATCAAGCCGCCAGCAGATGCTAACACCTGGTCAGGGAATACCATGCTCTGGGTGGGTTGTCAGCTGTAGGAACTGAACATGGGACAGGGGGATCTTAGCCGTGAGTCTCTGTGGCATGAGCTAAGAGGCTCCCTTCTGGTATATAGAAGGGAGGCATCTTGTCTGTGCACCAGTCATCACTAGTACGGGATAGAGGCCCAGACTGAATGAGTGTGCATTACAGTCATGTATTTGAACCAGTCACCGGGTCCTGTCTCACCACCACTGGCAGCAATCATCCCTTCTTCAGCACCATCCCTGGAGACCTAGAAGGCAGGCTGAGTTCCTCCAAAGCCACAGGAGACTGACTGCATCTGCACGGCACTTGTACACGTGAGGAAGAGGCAGGGCTTGGGCACTGTTTAATAGTACCGTTGCCAGCAGATTGAGGGAGGCGATTATTCCCTTCTATTTGGCACAGGTGAAACCACGTTTGGAGTATTAGGTTCAGTTTTGGTCCCACCCCACAACAGAAAATATGTGGGCAAATTGGAGAGAGTCCAGTGGGGGGAAACAAAAATGACTAGATCCAAAGGGGCAGCCATGTTAGTCTAGTTCAGTAAAACAAACAAGGAGTCCTGTGGCATTTAAAGACTCAGAAATATATTTATTCAGCTCATGCAATAAATTGCGACTTATGAGGAAGGACTGAGGGAACTAGGCTTGTATGGTCTGTACAAGAGAAGAGGGTGGGGGAATTTGATACCAACCTTCAACTACATGAAGGGGGGTTCCAGGGTGGACAGAGTAAAGCTGTTCTCAGTGGTGGCAAATGTCAGAACTAGGAGCAATGGTCTCAAATTGCGGTGGGAGAGGTCTAGGTTGGATACTCCCGTTTCCCTAGGAGGCTGGTGAACCTGGAATGGGTTACTGAGGGAGATGATGAACTCTCCATCCTTGGAGGATTTTAAGGCCTGACCTGACAAACCCTTGGCTGGGATTTAGTTGGGATTGGTGCTGCTCTGAGCAGGCAGTTGGTGTAGATGATCTCCTGAGGTCCCTGCCCACCCTCATCTTCTGTGACTCTGTGAACCTAGCCATCTGTTAGCTCAATGAGATTTCTCCAGGTGGCCAAAGTTCAAGACGTCAACCTCTGTCAGGCCCTGGGTGGGGTCAGCACCTCCAGTGTGGGAGGAAGACCCCTTTCTGGGTGGGGAAGGGGGAGCAGGTCCATGTAGAGAAGCTTTCTGACCTGCTCTTCATGGGAAACCAGGGCCCACTCCACCCCATCCCTTGATGGAGCTCTGCAAGCCTGTTGGGAGACAGTCTTTCCATGACTGTAGCTTGGCCAACCGGCTGCTCCCAAGTCTCCCACGCAGCTTCCCGATCATTGCTAGCTGTGCGTCATTTCCAGAGGCTTTAGAGTACAGGGGTTATTTCTTCCTCTCGACTTCAATGCTTGCTTGTAAACCTCTCCCCCCAAAGGTGGGCTTGTTCAAGATGAAGATCCTTTGCAGCAAACCTGAGCCCTTCCATCCCAGCCTGAGAGCATCTGGTTGCAACTGGGAAACATCAAAGAATGTGGGGAGGGGACAGGATGCTCATGTGGCTCCCCCCTCTTTCGAAAGGATGTATCACGGTCTGGCTCCGTGGACCAGGGCTGTTGACATCATCTGTGATGTTTGGGAGGGGAAGGTGCACTAGTGTCACATTGCTTAGAAAAACAAATAAGGAGTCCCTAGGCACTTAAAAACTAACAAATTTTAATTATAGATTGAGCTTTTGTGGGAGAAAATCCCACTTTGTCAGATGCTTTGAAGATGGGGGTCTTACAGAATGGGAGGAAAATAAATGCAGGGAAGTGTAAGGCATAGGATCAGCTCACATGACTTACACTTCCCTGCATTTATTTCCTCCCATTCTGTAAGTTCCCCCATGTTCAAAGCGTCTGATGAAGTGGGATTTCTCCCATGAAAGCTCATGCGAGAAATAAATTTTAGTCTTTCAGTGCCACAGGACTCCTTGTTTGTTTTACTGAACTAAACTACGTTGTTTAAAAAGTGGACAGAGGCTAATGCAAAGAACAAAACCCATCTGGACCCACCTCTTCATGTACCTGAGGAGGATCTGGTGTTGAATTCAGATTCATGTTAGGAAACAAGGAGGACAAACAAGGAGAACACAACATTTTCCTATGTAATATCAACATCTGATGGCTTTGTTTTCTGAATACTGGGCTCCTTATGCCTCTGTGCAAGTGCTGCATCAGCCTGGGTGTTAAAGTATTTATGATCCCACCCACCCCTTTCCTATGGAACCAGAGTCATAGATTTCAAGGCCAGAAGGGACCCCTGTGACGATCTTCTAATCTGCCCTCCTATATTACACAAACCAGACATCTGCCCTGAAATAATTGCTAGACACTCAACCCTATTTGTCTGAGATCAGCATGGTCCATAAAAAGCCTCTGGTCCCCTGCTTACTGTGATTTGTACTGCTGTGGGTCCCAGAGACTACAGCTGAGATGAGGGTCTCTTTGCACCAGGTGTGGTACAAAATGCATGGCACAAGTCAGTCCCTGCCCTGAAAAGGTCGTTGGCTAAATTGGGAAGACAGAGAAGAGCGATATCTCATTTTGCCCGTTGTTCAGCAAGTTCCTAAGAGAAACCTAGGGCAGAACTGAACTCAGACCTGTGTCGTGGCAGTCATGCCAGAACCACAGGAGCACCACGTACGTTGAATGTGCGACTTGGAGGCAGAGGTTTGTGCTGTTGAGTGGTTAGGGCAGGAGAGGAAGCAGGACTCCTAACGCTGGACCCTGCTGTCGACTCACAGACCAGGACACCCCACACCTCTGAGGCCTTCACTTTCCCCCATCTGTGAAATCAGATTAATGGTGTAAACCCTCCTTGCAGAGGTGGTATGATATGTCGGTCATTGATGTGACTAACAAGCAAAGAGCTTTTCAGCCTCCAGCATTCATCATTAATACAGCGCAGATTTCTTCTTCTGCCTGTGTTTATGCCCTTCCATGAATAAAGAGCGTCAGATCCTGCCAGTGGCTACACCTCAGTGTAGTTCATGTGACATCAATGGGCCAGATCCACAGCTGGTGTTAATGGGTTGTAATCATTTAGTTCATTTGATCCATCACTCAATCACTGTATTATTGGGTTTTATGGTCAACTCATCTGCTATTTCACATATAATCAACGTATGCTAAAGAGATGGTCTTTGTAGGGTCACAGCATACAAGACTAACAAGTATTTACAGGTGCTGAAGGTGGATTTGGTACTCTACCAAAGCAAGGCTTGAATGCAAGGTCTACAGCCTGCGTTCTGTAAGTTTTTAGTTTACCTATATCAGGCCAGAGGCTATCTTTCAGAGGGGCATGGCCCAACAATCACCACACAAACAGAAGAGTCAGGAGATCTTGGAATCATTTGCGGTTCTAGCTAGCAAGGTGCTTAGGTTGGTATACACATGCCTCTGGGTAAGCCATGTCGATGGGCTGTGACAGTTTTATTGTTTGTAAACTGAGATTAATGATACCGACCCCCGTCCCAAGGGTGCTGTGAGGGTTCATTCATTAATGTTTGTAAATAACCTCAAAATCCCTCCCATACAGGAGAGGAAGGATGGTTCAGTGGTTAGGGGGCTGGCCTGCAATTTAAAAGAATTGGCTTTAACTCCTTGCTCTGCCTTTTACTTCCTGGGGGACCTTAAGCAAGTTGCTTAGCCTTTCTGGGTGCCTCAGTTCCCCATCTGTGCAATGGGGAATGATACCCTTGGCCTGCCAGATAGGAGTGTGTGAGGATAAATACATCCCCAAGTGAGAGGGACTTAGACATGGGGGCCAGATAAGGGCCTATGATAAATAGCTAAGAAGTGCTGCAGTGAGGTGATGAGGTACCAGTATAAATTGTCCCTAATGCCTCCAGCTCTATTAGTGAACATCACCAGTTAGGGGAAACTGCTGCCAAACTCATAAAATATAATTTCGAGTATCCCCCCAAAAGCCCTTTATTTATTGTTTGTGTGTAAGTGGGATTCTGGCACAGAGACACAGGCATCAGGCCCTTGGAGCTACCTACCTCAACATCAAGCTAAACTCAGACGCCTCTCTGCCAGCCAACTAATGGACAGTTCCCAAACCTCCTCCTCCCCCCAAAGTATTTCATCCCTGATGCTCGAGAGAGCAGCATATTTAATAGGGCTGAGTGTGGGGAAGAGACAACCGTAGATCAACACTTCATTGCTGGTGCATTAGCGTGGTGACTACAGATGCCTTTGGAGTGATAAACAATGATTTATAGCCCACGGAAGGACATTTTCCATTAAAATGCTGTTAAGGGCTGAGAAACAAGTCTGTAAAAATGACAGTGTCGCCATCCATATTTATACTCCCCTGGTGACTTTCACAGCAGGTTTGCTCAGCACGCACAGCTCCGGATGGTGCTTCTGCCAGTCCACGCTGCATACTCAGCCAGCCAAGCTAGCTCACGTCCTTTCTACCCTGCTCAAGATTTGGCAGAAAACTCCTGTTTGAACTAGAGCAGATCTTTGAGAAAAACATGCAGTGTTGATTTAAAATGTTCGCTGCTGGAAGATGCACTATGACCCTTGGCAAATTGTTTCAATGGTTAGCTACCTTGATTGTTAAAACACCTTACACTTTATTTCCACTCTGCAGTTTTCTAGCTTCAGCTTCCAGCAATTGGAGGATGTTGGATCTGTTCCTGCCAGACTGAAGAGCCCATCATTAAATATTTGTTTCTCAGGTACATACTTTTAGATTAAAATCAGTGAGCGCCCTGTGGCACCACAAAGACTAACAGATTTCTTCAGGAATAAGCTTTCCTGGGCTCCAACCCACTTCGTCAGATGAATGAAGTGGGAACTACAGTTGAGAGGCATACATATATACACATGCCAAGATAGAGGAGGGCTTCACACACACTAAAACAACTATCCCTCTGGATACTTTTAGATTGTGATCAAGTCACTTTTTAGCCTTCTGAGGCTATGTCTATGCTAGCCAATTAGTCCGTGTCTACACTAGGCTTTGCCATTAGTTTGAACTAGTTGCGCTTACTAGTTTGAACTAATAAGTAAGTTAGTCTGAACTGGCTCGAGGCTAGTTTGGACTAACCTTGGGCTTTTTTAGTTCTGACTAGCAAGTCCAAACTAAAAAAAGCAGATATAGACATAACCCTTGAGTCTATCACTATCAGGCAGGTTTTCTAATCCCTTAATTGTGACTTGTTTGAACCCCCTCCAATTTATTCATTTCCTTCTTGAACTGTGGACCCAGAAATGGATGCAGTCTTTCAGCCAAGGTCACATCAGTGATCAATACAGAGCAAAAATAACCTCTCCCCTCTCACCCATGAGTCCCCTGTTTATGTTTCCTAGGATCACATTAGCCCCTTTGGCCACAGAAGTGCACTGGGAGCTCATTGTCAGTTCAGTAGGAGCCCCAAATCTTTTACAGAGTCATGACTAGCCAGCATAGGACCCCCACCCCAGCCTCCCTTCATTGTTCCTCAATGCACAACTTTACACTAAAAATCACAATGTCATTAACATTCAACCCAGGTAAGAGCCATTTGTTGCACCCAAGCGGGATCTGCTTTCACATTCCAAGTTACTCAAAGACAGCTTGTATTAGGATTGGACAATCCAGCCTCGTTTGCCTTCTCTCTCCATCATTTCCCCCAGACACTCAGCCTTGTTTTCCCTTTATTAGTTTCAACCCATTGCTCTGAATTAGATGTCTTTCCTCCATCCTAAATAATTCATCTGCTTAAAATCTCCACAGGTTATTCTCATCTTCTCCCCATAATCATTGCTCAGCACAGCCCTACCATGCATCCATGTATAGCTTTTTTATTCAGTTTGAGTCTCTCCTCCTCTAGCCCTTAACTATTTTATTCCTCTTCACTGCACTCCTCCCTCTCCACCCTCATTTTTAGTATCTCTCTGGTACTAAGCTATCTACAGCTAAATATAATATGCCAGTTGAGTTATTGCCTAATTGCACCAAAGAGCGATACATCATCTTTAAGCAGAGACACTCTTTGTATGAACATATACAGGATCCAGCACAATGGGGTGTTGATTTCAGTGACTAGGGCCGCAAAGAGGGGGGAAAAGCCAACAGCTCCATGAAATAGCTGTTGCTATTGATTTTTATGTGGGTGATTCTTACATATTGTGGTGAGGGTCAGTGGTACAGAACCAGGACACAGCCAGATGCTAAGGTGATGGTTTTGGTCTCAGAACCTGTATTAAATAGCGTAAGATGCTCTCTGCTCCAAAATATCCCATATCTGCCTTTTCTTAGGTTCTTTCCCCTTCCTCTGAAACCTCTGGTTCTGGCCACTGTCAGAGACAGGATACTAGACTAGATGGACCATGAAACGCATGGAATATGACAATTCATATGTCTACTTTGGCACTGTAGTCTATCAGTCTGTGGAATTACCTTGGAAGCATTTGGGTCATTTAAAACTGGACTCAGACAGAGCACCAGAGAAAATACGGTAGAGAAAATCCTCCATTGGCCAGGGATGGGGATACAACAGACATCCTGGATCAGATCAATGGTTCGCCTAGTTCAGTATCCTGTCTTCTGACAGTGAACTATGCCAGGTGCTTTAGGGGGAAAGAATAGAGCAAGTAATCATCAAGGCTATATCTACACTGGGAAATGTTAGTTCGAATTTGTTATTTCAAACTAATTAGTTCGAGTTTAGTTTGAACTAAATTCGAACTGATTGTTTCAAATTAACAATGTGGACTAATTCAAACTAACATTTGTTCAAATTAGTCCACTTTGCTAATTCAAACTAACTGCCCTTAGTTTGTTCAAACAAGGGTTAATCCTTGTCTACATCGTCCTTAGTTCGAACTAACAGTCGAACTAAGGGCTTAGTTTGAACTAACTGGCAGGTCTTACTAGTTCGAACTAAGCTTTCATTAGTTCGAATTAAGGAATTACTTAGTTCAAACTAATGAAAGCCTAGTGTAGACAGGTACTAATTTAGTTTCAAATAAGCCTCCTTAATTTGAACTAACTTGCAAGTGTAGACATACCCCAAGTGATCTATCTTATTGCTCTTTCCCAGCTTCTGACAAACAGCAATCCTGGCCCATCCTGGCTAATAGTCCTGGGTGAACCTATCCTCCATGACCTTGTCCGTCTAGGAGAGTCTAGACAATGGAGTAAGTGCCTTTCCTTGTAAATGTAGTGCACTGGCTTCACGTGCATAATTATGTCTCCCTTTAGTGGCTGCCCCAGCAGATACAACAACTCCTGAATCGCTCACAGCGCATTGAGCGTCCTGCTAGCTCACGTGAAGAAATGTGTGTGGGCTACTAGATGTTTCTGGGTCCTAGTCCCAGGTGTGGCTACTGTGCCTATCTACCTGCATTGTGGCATGTTATGTCCAGGCTGCTTACTAGAAATCCACAGTCTCCAGCTGCCCTGAAACGTGAGTAGCGCTATCGCTCTTCTGCAGGGGGGCTCTTGGACTACCAGGCTTATAGCAAATGCATATCAGTTCTCTGAAGTTAGCATATAAACAATGCAGTGATGCCCTTTTTTTACTCTCAAAAGCAAAAAACTCCTTGTCTCTTGAGTCATCCAGTGCCCCTTGCACGTTCTCACAGCATATTCTGAAATGCATTACCTATCCTGGCGAGAGAGAGCTATAAATCCTCACATCCCTGATCTTTACGGTGCGCTGAGCTGTTTGGATATTCAGAACCCACAAATCACCCCAGTAAATATCAGTTCTTTGATGGCATTTCATCAAAATAGTTTATGGCTTTGACAGTTTGAGCATGGATTTATAGCAGCTGCAGATCCTGGGTCACCTCATTGAAATTCACCCTTTTTTAAGAAATCAAAGCCAGTAAGACTAAGTTTGAAGAGTTGTTTTTCCTCCCATCATGCCTTAGGAGAAACAAAGTTTCTGGACTCACCAGAAGAGTCCTTAGGTTTGGCTCAGTCTGACAGGGTCAGGCACAGTGATTAGACGGGGGAGAGGGGCAGTAAATGCACAGTGGGGCTGGAGCGCTCAAATTCTCTGATCCCAGTGAAGTCAAGGAGGGTTGTACCATTGCCTTTGGTGCCTTTTCCAGTGCTGGGACATTTAAGAATCCCCATCCCTCCTGCAGAGTGTCTTCCATGGTAATGTGTCAAAGCAATTCACAGAAAACCAAGTCAATCCTTACAACATCCTGGAATGTGACATGACCAAGGCCACAGAGGAAGTCTATAGCACAGCCAGGAAAATAAGCCAGATCTCCCAATGTCCAGCCCTGTGGTCACAACCGCAACCTCTCTGAATAAGCTCATTCCTTGAGAGAACCAGTGCTGTTCAATGAACTCTTTCTATGCAGATGGACAGCGCACAAATACAACTTTTAGACAGACACAGCGGTGTGGCTAGGCACGACAGCAAGAAGCCAGCCCTTTGCTGATCTGCGCGCAGCCACCATGTGATACACAAACATATTGCACTTGGACACTGAGGGATACCAAGTGTTTATTTCTGCAAGATGCATCCTGGGGGAAGTAATTCTGTTGCACCGGCACAACACAGACCAATATCCTCTTGAACTAGAGCTAGCTGAGGAGTTTTTGATGTTTTCCATTCAAAATGTAGCTTCACTGAAATGGAAACGGTTCATGGGAAAAGGCTGGGTTTGAAAATTTTCTTGACTGAAAATCATGTTGCAAAAAATTTCAAAATCACCAAAATGTTCCCTTTTGACATTTTCAAAATGAAAATTTTTCATTTTTTCTGGTTTTTGAATGACTTCTTTCTTTGAAATTTAAGCTAATTATAGTAAAAATATTTAAAATAAAAAGTGGTTGAAATGCAAGGAAATGTTTTGTCCAACATGACTCAAACTTTTTGAGTTGGTTGGTTCATGGCAGCTTTTGAGATTTGTGACTTTTGATCCTGGCTCAGGAAGGAGCATTTTTTAAAATCTTTATTAGTTTGCTGGGATGGAAAATGTTTCCTGCTCATGTCTAGCCAGGGCCCTTGTAACAGCAACACAAGAGGTCTATCTGCCATTGCTTCCCCAACCCCCAGCCCTCCGTAGTAGTTGGCTGTTTAGGAGACTTGATTCTAAGTCCATCTGGGGCCGGAGGATCCTTCCCATCACTCCTGCTGTGTTTCTCAGTAGCTTGTCATCTCAACAGAGTCTTTGATTTTTGCTCAGTGTTAGGTGGACCGGGACCTCTTGGCCCAGTCCTCAAACATGTCCATGACAGCACAATCAGGCCCCCAGGTGAGAAGGTCCATCTCAGTATGCAGAGTTTAGGTGCAATAGCTTGTTATTTTCCCCTTTTAAGAATGCTTCAAGTATGGTAAAGGATTGCTTTGTGTGTGAAAGGATCCATCTGTAAGGTATTTATCACCCAGCCCCTGTAGAACTGCACAGCTGCTGAGATGCATCAAACCAAGTTAAACTGGCAAAGTTACAGAAATACCCCTCCCCATAGCACAGAACAGTGTTTCCACAGCTATATGAGGTGTCCTGTTTCACCTGTCATTGAGGCTGCAACTGTGGCTCATATTTGCTTAGAGCTTCGCAGCATCCTTCCAAGGGTGTGCACACACTGATCCTGGCAGTACCCTGAGCATCCTCAACTCTCATTGCCGTCCACATGAGCTGAGGGTGCAGATGAAGGCACAAGCACAGGCTTCTAGATGGCAACAGCGCTGACTGGCAGCCCCTTTCCCTTTCATGTGATTAATTACAGAGGAGAATAAGGTGGAGGGACTTGCCACTTCTTCCCCAGAAGTTGCCTTTATCAGTCAGCTGGTACCTCATTAATGCCCACTTGGATGGTGGCCTCAAACAGTAGGGGAAGGATATGACATTTCCGAGACATAAACATTAAATGAGTTTCCACAACCCCTGTAAAATAGTGAATGTTCTAGTAAAGAACAAAACTCTGAGATTACCAAGATCTACTAGGCCCATCCTCAGTATTGGCAAGGCTTTGTCTGATGTAGGTTTTATTACATTCATTTGGGTGGAAAGGGGTGAATTGTTTTTACCTATTTTTGAGACATCTGATGATGTCAAAATTAGGGTTCAAGGCTCTGTCTTTGATACTATAAAGATAGGATTTTTTCAGGTATTTCCCAAACTGCTTATCTGGACAGAACATAATAATGGCCATATGGGGTCAGAACAATGGTCTGTCAAGCGCACTATTCTGTCTTCTGACAGTGGCCACTGCCAGGGTCTTCGGGGGAATGAATATAACACCTTATCCTCAAGTGATCCATCCCATCACCCATTCCCAGCTTCTGGCAAACAACAATCTCTGCCAATCCTGGCCAATTGTTAGTGATGAACCTATCCTCTGTGAACTTATCTAGCTCTTTTCTGAACCCTGTTATAGTCTTGTCCTTCACAACATCTTCTGGCAAGGAGTTCCACAGGTTGACTGTGTGCTGTGTGAAGAAACACTTCCTTTTGATCTTTTTAAATCTGCTGCCCATTACTTTCATTTGGTGACCCTTAGTTTTTGTGTTATGAAAAGTAAATAATTCTCTCTTATTTACACACAGAAAATAGGACCCGCTTTAATTTTTATTGTATGTATAGAAGTGATGTACAGGCTGGTTGAAGCTGTGTATCCTTGTTCCCGAACTCTGGCTTAGTGTGTTTCATCCTTAGTGCACTTACACATAGTATTGTTTCTAAGAGCACTGTGGTCAAGTACACTAAGGAACCTTTCCTGCACACCAGCAAGCTGAGCACGGAACAAATAAGGCACATTTGGAATTGCACCCCTAGTCTACATCACAGCTCTGTGCAAACACACTGTAGGTACAAGCCAGGGAGTGGGGCTTGGTTTTTTTTTTTTTTTTTGGCTAGGTTATCTGTCTCCAACCCCAAACACACCTTCCTTCTCTGAGGGAGTCTTCTTCCCATGCAGCCCCCTTCTGCTATCAGCTCTGGGATTTATGCAAGTCCTTCCTGTTCCTGTCCAGCTGACCCTCATTTCTTGCTACCTGACTGCCCCTCCACTTGCAACCTGGGGAGTTCATTGGCACACTTGTCCACCTTTACCCCTTCAGGCCTTATGTGTGGTGGACACTCCATCTCACACCTACATTAATTATCATTATTATTTGGTAGCAAGGATGTTTTATCAGTGTTTATTGGTTTAAAGCCTAAAACTAGAAGCTCTCTTCTTATGTATTACTTCCTACAGGGAAGTGACTGGACACTGACTAGGATTAGCGTTGATTCGGAAAGAAAAGAGAGGGAAGACATGGTCATTCATTTAGCACAGAATCAAGATGTTGAGAACCAACTTAAGAAAGAATCCCAAATGACTTGAAGAAAAGAAATTCCTGAATTGCCTGTAAAATTACCAAAGCCAGGAGCCTGGGCAACATGCAAGAAGAATGGGAAATGCTCATTTATGATGATGAAGTTGATCTAGTTGAGCAAAACACAGCTATCCCTTTGGAACTTGATCTAGTTTGGTATCACTGAAACAAGATGGAAAGAGCCCCATGGTTGGGACATTAAAATCAATGGTTATAACCTGCTTAGGAAGGATTGAGTGGGGAAAAGGGCAGGGGTAATGCCACAGTATGTCAAAAAGAGCATTGCAAATTTCTGAGTCACTGATAACTCAAAAGAAAATCTTATAGATCAATATCCTAGCAGATAAAACACAAGATGGGGTTTCAGGTGAACGTTAGATCACACCAGGGAACAGGATGACAGGATCTTTTGAAACTCATCCATAATACTGAGGAAAAAACCTGCTTGATCATGGAAGACTTCAATCTCAGTGACAGACCTCACATTGCCAGTACTAAATCATCCTTGAAATTTCTAAATATTGTACCTGCCAATTTCCTAATTCTAAATGTGTTGCACCCAACACTGGGGAATTTTATATTAGACCTCATCTTCACAGATAAAGAGGAACACATCATAGAACTAAAAATGAACAGCACCTTCAGTACTAGTGACCATATTTATAATGTACAAACAGAACAAAGTCCAGATCAGTAATATATACGTTTAGTGTTATAAAACAGACCAATTGCACAAAGCTGAAAATGGTTATGAGCCAAATCAGCTGGGAGGAAGGATTTAATCAGAAAAATATGACTGATAATTGGGAATCATTTAAGAACACTTTACTAGATGCCAAAAAAGCCACAGTCAAGGTAGAAGGCCATATTTAGTTAAAAAGCTGATCTGGTTTAGAGGAGAAGTGAAGAAAATTATTTAATATATACATATGCATAACAAATAAAAGAAAGGGCAATGAGGTTATAAATCAGAAGCTGGCTATGGTAGAAAAGGGCCACAAGAAGGCTTTGATCAGCAAAGTAAAGGACAATAAGAAGGAGAATTTTTTAATGTATATTTTAGGAACAAAAAGAATCCTGACAAAGGTATGGGCCTCTTACTAAATGGCAATGATGGATTGATCAGTAAAAATGGCAGCAATGTTTGGTATTTTGGTTGTGTATTTGGAGAAAAGATGGATGATGTAGTCTCATCATATGATGATGATAACACAACTATCTCAGAAGGAGGTTAAACAGTTGCACTAAAGTTAGATATTTTAAATCAGCAGATCCAGATAATTTTCATTTAAGAATTTTAAAAGACCTGTCTGAGAAGTTCACCGGACCATTCCAATCAGTCTTAGAACAGTGAGGAAGTTTCACAAGAGTGGTAGAAAGCTAGTGCGTATGAACATTCAAAATGGGCAGATGGGATGACAGAGATACTGATAGGCCCCACAGTCTAGCATCAGTCCCAGAAAAGATAATGGGATGGCTGATAAGGCACTTGATTAATAAGGAATTGAAGGAAGGCAATACAATTAAAGCCAATCAACATGGATTGATAGAAACTTATCCTGTCAAACTAACAGGCTCTCTTTCTATGATGAGATTTTTTGGAGTGAGCATGTGTTGTTATAATATACTTACTTCTATAAATGATAGTTCTCAAAATATAATTGTAAATGAGGAGTCCTCTTTGAATGGGTGTGTTTTTAGTGGAGTCCTGAAGAGATTGCTTCTTGGCCCTACGGTACTCAACTGTTTTATTAATGACCAGGAGGAAAACATGAAATCATTGCAGATAAAGTTTACAGCTGACACAAAAATTGGGGAAAGGTGATTAATGAAGCTGATTGGTCACTAACTCACAGCAATCTAGATTGTTTGGTAAACTGGGTGCAAGCAAGCAACGAGTGTTTTAATTTGGCTAAATGCCAGTGTGCACACTGAGATGCAAAGAAGGCAGGCCATGCTTAGAAGCCAGGAGACTGTATCCTGGGAAGCAGTGACTCTGGAGGAGATTTGGTTGTCAAGGTGGCTTCTCAGCTGAACATGAGCTCTCAGTGCAATGCTTTGTTCCAAAAGGATAATATAATCCTTTGATACATAAATATTGATGTAACCTTCTGCCAGGGCGAGTTGGCAGAACAAGGACCAGGTTCTATATCTAGGGGTTTCCAAATAATGTTACAGCACCAACCAGCTTGAGCCCCCACCCAGTCTCCTGGGAAATCATGCACTATTCCCTGGGCACCGCGAACGAGTAAGGCTTCCCTGCTCGCAAGCATGAGTCTGAGTGTAGTGTAGAGAACTTTTAATAGTAATAAAAACAGAGTGTAAAAGGCCCAATAACAAAAATCAGCACTGATCTGGACGATCAGTGCAAAACAGGTTCCTAACATGATGCCACACAGCATGACAGCACATGTGGACTCAATAGCAAAACCGGCAGTGATCTGGAGAATCAGTACTAAACAGGCTCCCAACAAACCCTACGGTACATAGGAAATGTCTTTCACGCCAAGCTGTCCACCAATGCCAACCACTGGTCACTGACTCCATCCACTAGCACCATCCCTTGGCCCTGCCCACTGTCTGGCAGCTCCGCCCACCAGTCACTCACACTGCCCAGCTTGCTGCTGGTTGCTCTCACAGTCTGCTGGCTCTGCCCGCTGGTCACTCCATCTGCTGCTCCTCTTCAGTGATTTCAGCTCAGAGAGAGAGAGAGAGAGAGAGGGTTTTCTCTCTCTAGTGATTTTAGCTCTTAAACCTCAAGTAGCTGCAGCTACTTCCATTAAAATAACAAAGACAGGCCTCAAGGAGCCTAGCCAGACCTACCATTTGACAGTGGGGCCACGGGATGAGACAAAATGCCTCAAGCACTGTTCCAGAAGGAGCTATGCAAACCCCACCCCTATCTTGACTTTTTCAGGCTGGAACAGGCAGAATCCTCTCTTACAAGTCTCTTTTTAGCTAAGGGTAGCTTTTATTCTTTAACTAATGCAAACAGATTTGGAACAATCATGGAGTAGCATATCAACAAAGACAGTATTTCATATGTGCCTTCAGTAGAATTACAGATACTGACAGATTTGTGATCAGATCAACACCAAATACCATTGCCCATCTTGTCCTGCACCCATAGTTTGATTATGCTAATCTATTCTTTGTGCTTATGCAAATACTAAACCCATGCAGATTAGTTGCTCCCCCCTCAGAAGCTGTTAGGCACAGCTTGTAAGCCTGCCTTACATTGGAGTATCTCGGCTAAGAGTAGAGAGGTTATTTGTGCCTAGCATGTAATACTGGGGCAACGCTGCTGGAGTACTGTGTCTAATTCTGGTGTCCACACTTCACAAAGGATGTTAAAAAAATTGGAGAAGGCTCAAAGAAGAGCCATGAGACATTAAAAGATTGGAAAACCTGCCTTAGAGTGATTGACTCAAGGGCTATGTCTACACCAAAAGCTTAAGTCATCTTAATCAGGCTTAAGTCGACTTAAGTAATTCCAGGGACACATCTAGAGTTCCTTAAGTCAACTTAAGTACTTGCTTAAGTTGACTTAATCACTCTGGCTATGTCCACATGCACAGGGTTAATTCTAATTAAGTTAAATCGAAATAAGTTAATTTGAAACAAAACCAAAGTCCAGACACAGGACTTGCTATTTCGATTCAGGAGAGGGGCACCATGGAAGGCGTGGCAAGAAGGGCCATGCCCCCACGCAATACATAGGAAAAGGAAGGCACCCTGGGAAGGAGAAGGGCAAAAGTGTTAAATCGAAATAATGGTTATTTTGAAATAACATGTGTGAATGGTATTATTTTCAAACAACCGTTTTGATTTAATGGCTATTTTGATTTCTTCCTAGTGATTTCTTACTGTTTCGAAATAAGGTTCATTATTTCAAAATGATGGGGCTCATCATTTCAAAATAACGAAAAGTCGTTCAGACATGACTTTTTTTATATTGAAACAATGGTTGTTGTTTCGATTTAAAAGCAATGTGTGGACACAGCCTCTCACCCTTAAAGTTGACTTTAAGGGTTAAGTTGACTGTATTAAGTTGCCTTAACAAAATGTGTCAATTAAAGTTGACTTAATTGTCAACTATAAATGGGTTCTCTGGCTTAAGTTGACTTAAACAAATGGGGACTCTCTAAGTTGACTTAATAAGGTAGTGGCGACATAGCCAAGGAGCTCAATCTATTTAGCTTAACTAAGAGAAGGTTAGGGATGAATTGATCACAGTCTGTAAGTAGCTACTTGGGGAACAAATATTTAATAACAGGCTCTTTCAGTTCAGCAGGGAGAGGTCTAATATGATCCAATGGTTGAAAATTGAAGTTAAACAAACTCAGACTGGAAATAAGGCGTACATTTTTCAACAGCAAATGTGGCTACCCATTTATCAAGGGTAATGGTGGATTCTCCATCACTGTCAATTGTTAAATCACAATGGGATATTTTTTTAAATAGATTCTTTAGGAATTATTCTGGTAAGTTCTCCAGGAGGCCAGACTAGATCATCACAATTGTCCCTTCTGCCCTTAGAATCTGTCAATTTTAGATCTAATTGTTGTAAATAATTGACCTAATTGAGTTGCCACAGACAGGCTGCACATATTCATACATGTCCAAGGACAGGCACAACAGTACACACACCCACATTTCTTCTGGCCAGTCTTCTCTACACCATCTAGATTTTCATGGATTTGTCCTTCCTCTGTGATGCATGGTATTGCAGGAGATGTTGCTCTTCTTATGTGGCACTGATACAGTCTTCCATTTTTTCTTAGAGTTTAAGCAAGTGCTGACACTTGGGAAGATAAGTTGGTAGTTCAGGGATATACAGGATATTGTATAGAGGCAGCTTCTAGAAAGAGAGATGTATGAGCGGCAGGACAGTTTAAGAGAGACAGAGAGCAGGACAGCTGTCGGACTTAGGTGCCGAATAGAGTCAATTTTCCAGGCATCTTCTTAAGGAATTAGTTGTTGGTGTTGGTGCTGGGCTGGGATTCCCAGAAGAAGCATGCATTACTTGCATGCTGGTTGACCTTCTCATTTCAGGACTGATGCATTGTGGCCAGAATCAGAGCTCCACTGTGTTGGATGCTGTATTAAACATTTCATAAGAAAGGATCCTTCCCTCAGGGATCTTACAATCAAAGAAAATGAGCAAAGTGTGAATTGTGTCAGGGGAGGGGAAGAAGCCATCTTTCTCATAGAGCTTCCTGCAAAGAAGGTGTCCACATTTCTGAACTGCTGTGTCAACTGGCCCCTTTTTCTGGGTAGTTATGGCAGAAAGGGGGGGCTAGATCTGGGGAAAGAGAACCCCTCCCTCTGACTTTAAGAGGTGGTCTTGATTGCCACCTGGTCATATGGCCATTGACCTTCCTGTGCTTGCCTTGGGGATACAGAATTTATTCTGCAGGACTGCCAAGGTGGCGTCTTTTACTGTAGCTAACTAGCATCTGGTAGGGATAAGCATATGCAAATCAGTAGCTCCTTGTAACTTGCCCCAGAGCCCTAAAAGTCTTGGTTGAGTACATCACTGGCTGGCTGAAGTTAATTTTTAATAAATCTTTGAAGAGCAGAGAAATTCCGGAATTTCTCTGGAAGTCTACCAATGCTGTGTTGATATTAAAAGAAGAAAAGAGAAATGATCTGTGTAACTATAAACCAGTTAGTCTGCCAACAATGCCAGGCAAAATAAAGGACATAGGAGTCAATCAGCAAAGAATTAAAGGACAGGGGTATAATTAATGCCAATCAACATGGCTTATGGAAGATAGGGTTTGCCAAACAAATGGGATTTCATTCTTTTGAGACTGCAAATTTGATTGACAAGGTAACAGCACGGGTTGAGTAATGTACTTAAATTTTTGTGAGACATTAACATGGGTGTCATACATCTAATTAAAAATTAACATGACACAATATCAGTAAATTAACATGACACAATGTCAGTAAAGCACACATTAAATGGACTTTGAATTTGAAGCTGATATTGCTTTGTTTACCGATTTCTTAAAAAATGAACAAAATAGGGCTTCTAATGTCAATTTGGCTGCATCATTAACTAGATACTGGTGGCAAACTCCTCAAAGACCAGCATTAATGAGGCCCCGTGACACAGAGCGTGTCCCTTGTGCCACCAATAAATTCTAGTCACTTAAGATGGAGCATAATGTACAAAATTAGCCATTGACACTACAATGAAAAGAAACTTCTTCAGCCCTTGCACGTGGCATCTGACTTGGGCCGTTGTTTTAAAGTGGCACTGACACCTCCTACTAAGTCTTCAAACCATTTATTTTTCTCTTTGGTGGTGGGTCTGCTGCCTTGTCATATGTTTCCTGTATTCCTCATCCTGTTCATTAGTTATTTATTACCAAGTGCATCTGTATGGAGATGGGAGCTTTAGTGCTTCAGCGCTCATTTGTTCTCAGTCATCTCCTAAAGTCTCACACCTGTATCCATGGCACCAGTGTATGCCAGGCAACAGACTCTTGGTGGCCATTCATTCAATCTGGTACCTGCCTCTGGTTTCTTTGCTGCCAGGGGGTGACCCTTCCCACCAACTAGGGACAAATGCTGCCTCCGCTTCTGTGACCATAGGAAGTCCCACTGGTACGCTTTTTCATTGAGAGGGAAAGGCCAGGGCTGAGCAGACTGACCCACGTTTGAAAGCCCTCTGTGCAGCGTGGAGCTCAGCTCTGCCATGGGTTGGACGGACGGGGGCAACCCAGGAAGGTCTGAGACTATGCAAACCTCCTATTCTTTTCCCACTCAGTGAGGAAGCACATACGGGCAGTTGGGACTACTCCTGCCTCGAACTTGCTGGGTCTCCTTGTGCCTCTCTCTGAGGTTCAATTTCCTGTTTGGTTAAACACTAATAAAAATGCCCGCTTTCTGTTGCAGAGCGTGTTGAGGTCTCTGGATGGGAAGTGTTCAGTTACCTCTCCCTCCCAGCTGCCCTTTGCGGAGGAAGGTTGTGGGACATTCAACCCACACGCCAGGCCTGAGAGCTATCAGGCTGCGTCTCTCCCTCCGCCCATGCTCCTCCATTGAGTCTGCAGTGAAAACGTGTCCATTCATAGGAGTTTGACTGACCTAGCTAATGTTTTCACAACACAATAGGGCTAAGGGAAGGGGGCCAGATTTGGTGCAATCACGGGCCAGGTCATTGGCATGGACTGTGTCCAATTGGCAGAGCCCCCCGCCCTCCACTCTCCACCCATTATAAAGGATTTCTTTATCAGCCTGACAGACTAATTCCCATCTCAGCTCTTGTCTGCCCCAAAAAGGCCAGAAGGACAGTGGTGGTGGGGGGAATAGCCCAGCTCCATTGAGACCTTTACTGCTCAGGTTTCCTGCTCAAGTCCTGGCAACCTTTTGTTACACATCAGGAAGGCAACATTATACCTCCTTTGCTTGTCCCCTTCATTGCTAGGGCTCCATTGAGGGATAACAAGGTCTCCCTGAGAACAGATCTGATAATGTCACTTCTCAGGCAGCAGGTTTAGCTCTCACCTTTGCTAGAACAGAAGGGCCTGGGCTGCTCAATCTGAAAGCGCTTCAGTGCAACTCACCTTTCTGTGTGCAAGGAATATTTGCTTAATAATGCTAACGCTGGCAGACAGCAGTGAGGACCAGACAGTAAAAAGCTATTAAGGCTGTTAGAGAACACTGCCTATGTGAATTAGTTTCCTCCAAACACACAAACAGCCTTCATCGAATAGCGTTCCATAGAATTTGGATGATTTATATGGCAAACATTAAGCAATTTGTGCTCTATAAAATACTTCTTTAATAGGCTGGTGACTTTCCATGGTGAGTGTCCAAGCTCATATATAACCTCCAGCAAATCCTCCTTGCACCTCTCAGCTCTTAAAGCCTATGTCAATCTCCATGGCATTTGCTTAACGCCTTCCATTACCCTAAAATCTTCCATCTGGTTGCGAGGATTAGACAAAGCAGGGTCTCTAGTGCCACGCACAATGCTAAACCCCATCTCCCATCCAGAGCAATGGGCTAAAATAATCAGCCATGACTTAGTTAATCTTGAGTATTCACATTTGGTTTGAGGATCAGCACCCACTGAGATGGATTGGGATGTTTCTCCGGGAACCGTTAGTGTAATGACTGAGAATGCAATTCTACTTCTGTATCTGTGTAAAAATGACACCACTTTACTCAAACGATCTGTGGCCCGTGACGTATTCAGAGTCAGATCTGCTGGCTTTACTGTTGACAATAAGCTCTTGCTGCATTAGACACCTGTTAGTCCAGCAAGACAGACTGGGACATGTCTACACTTTTAACCAAAGGTTTAATTTCCAGTTTTGTCAGACACACATACAGTAGCTGGGATAACACTACCGCGCTCAAAACAGACACAGCCACAGTAGTATGAGCTGTGGAAGGGACTAGCTGCCAAGAGTGTGATCCCGTCTGCAACCCTAGGGACCTACTGGAGGAAACTAGCCCATCCTACTGCGGTTACACATCTATTTGCAGAGTACTAGCTCAATCAAAGTTAGTGTGTGTATGTCTATGCAAGATGGAAATAACAGCCCCACCTCCCAGTGCAGACGTACCATAAATAAGAAAAAGACAGCTAGATGCTGTTACTCCTAGTGCATCATCCTGAGTTGCAGTCAGATGAAGGCAAGGGGCTGTCAGAGGACAAAATTAGCAGACAGTGGGCTAGTCAAGCTGTCAAGGAAGGCAGAATTATAGGGCATGATATGTGGGAAGGAAAGAGCCCGGCTTGACTTGGTGCCCAAGCAGAGTTACACTGACAGGTTTAAAACCATTGTTTTAAACCTGTGAACTAATCACTAGAGTTGGGCAAACACTAGCTGGGAAGGGGCTGTGCTTTTCACAGAAAATTTCAGCAAGAATGACTTTGTTTTTCTTCATTGTCATCATGTTTTTCTAAAGAAATTTTCAGCTTTGCCATCAAATATTGAAAACCAAACTTTTTGGATGACATCTTTTGAGTTTGGGGTGTGCAGATTTTTTTTAAAGAAAAAACAGATTTTTAGTGGAAAGTAGACACTACTTGTGCACATTTCCTTTAGCCAAAACCCCACTTTTCCTTTGCAAAACGGTTTTGGTGGAAAGATTTCAACCAACCAAGTCAAGATCACTTGTTCTGGCGTCCTTGATGCACCATAAATCTGGGATATTGTTATGCCACTCTTGCAGGCTCATTTGTAGATCCACTGGACAAATGCATGACACTGGCAGCTTTTCCATCCCACCCAACCATGTTGGCTTGAGAAAATGGGCAAAGAGGGGGACCAGCCAGAGACTCCAGGATGTAGGGGCAGAAGCAGCCACTGCAGGGATTTTTGGAGAACTTTCTGGGGCTTTCTTTGACCTGTGTTGTTTGCTGCAACCCTTCCCCTCCTCACTCCTCTTACCCTTTTCTCCTCTCTCTGTCCCTCTCCCTGCTTTCCCTGCCATGATGTCCACTATTTCTGTTGGAAACTGAAGCAGGGGACTGTGTTTTCTACCAGCCCCTTCCCCATTGCACACCCCCTTCCCCTGGTAAGGTAAGGGGAGGTCCTGAACCAGCACCGGCTGGGCTCTGTTGCCGAGAGGTGGGGTGGGAAGATGGGGAGGGGCGTTGCATGGCCTCAGGGAGCTGGCGCAAAGCCCCGGGCACTGTGGACAAAGCCGCATGTGGGACAGGCTGTGGCTGCGGGATAGCACAGCGGGGTGCAGCTCAGAGGGGGGCTGATGGGGGGACAGCAGAGAGATACTAACTGAGCCCGACTTGGGAACCCACAGGTGCCTGTTTGCCAGAATGGAGGCAGGACTGGAGAGGGCACACCAGGCGCTAGGGTGGAAGATCCCTTGCGCTCTCCTGGGCCGTCCCTGGTCTCAGCCATGAACGGTTGTTACTCACCTTGAACTGTAGCTCTTTCAGCCTCTGCACCTAGTTACTGGACGCTTTGGGATCAATGTGAATAGCGGTGAGACACGGTGCACCCAACTAGCAGATCAATAAGGTTCAATGTGCAAGGTTTTCTATAGATACCTGAGTTACTTACAAAGCCTAAAATTAACAAGTCGAAAATTCACTAAGCCTGGAGAGCTAAGCAGTCACTCAGACAGCTGCGTGCAGGAACAGTTTTCTTCAGGACCCCACCAGGAAGCCAGCGGCCTCTGGGCTAATCCCTGCAATCAGCTGTCGATGGAGCGTGCCCCTTTGTGTGAGTGGTGACTTTTTACCCCCTTCCAGAAACAGCTTGTACCTAATTACTGCTATACTCATTATCATATATGCTAATCATCTACATTGGATTCTTACCTCGACTGTGTTCTATTTCTCACCACAATAATTGGGGTCAGCGGTACATCTGGTGAGAGGAGGGGCGGTGTGCAAATATGCCCCGTGGCAATGAGAACATGTACCCCCTGATGTTCAGGAATAGCTCGTTCCCATCTCCGTTATCTATGTGCAGCTGCAAGCAGGTGTACCCATTGTGGATTTTTTTCTTGTTGTGTGCTGCAGCGTGCAGAAACTGAGACACCTACAAGGTGAGTCTGCAGCCATATTCTTCTCTGCCAACCAGAAGACGTCACGCTATATGGGTCAGAATAGCTGAGCAAGTAACTGAAGGTCTGCTTGGCCTGTAGGACGTTGGTCAGGCCACTCAAATTGCACTGGGCCTGCAGCACAGCCTTCCTCTTTCCCTCCAGCCCTAGGAAAATGCCCCTTCCCTTCGCCATGTGACTGAGCAGCTGCAGAAAGGCTCAGCAGCAGAAGCACAGTCCAGCTGGACAGGTTCCTGACACCATAGGTGCTTGGGGCTCAGGGTAAATCCAATCACTACACTTCCCGTCGGCTGCTCACCTCCTAACTAAAACCACCCCAAAATCCCCAAGCAAGGCATGGTGCTAACGTGATGTTTGCTGCTAGCCGGTGTTTGCATCACTGCTGTGTTCAAGCCCTTAACCCACCCCATCAGCCCAGTCTGCTGAGATGGAAGCTCTTTGGGGCAGGGACCAACTTTGGGGCTGTGTTTGTACTGCACCTAGCACAAAGGGACCCTGTCGCCATACTGAAGCTCCAGGACATGACCGCAGCACAGGCCTTAGTATCTTTTCCCTGAAGGGAGCGTGGAGCATGAGACGTATCAATACAGCGTGCAGGGGTTTCAGCTGGGGGGCCTAGCCATGCTTAGCACTGGCCCTGGCTCGGTGTCGCCATTTAGCTGATGCTCTCCCTCCCGCTCTTCTGCCCTCTTTCCTCAGCTCTTCTTGCCCTCCTCATTGATCCCTTCTTTCCTCACGTTGTTTTCCTTCATCTCCCCTTCTTTAGCTTTGTCAAAACTCTCCCTACTGGGGTGTGTCAGAGGTGACCATAATAATCCAGGCACAATCGAGACTTAAGTGTCCTGCGAGGGACTTTTTCCCCTCTCTTATGTGGTTCATTGCAGCTCCCTGTCTGCTCTGGCCTCATGCTTTAGAGCTCTAGGAGGGCTAATCCAGAGCAAACAGGGTGCGGTGAGGGGGCAAACAGGGTTACAAACAGAGGGGTGATGCTGCATGCCCGACTTCTGATGCATGGGTAACTAATTCTAATTTAGCGTTCTCAGGGGGAAAAGCACCTTCCCTCTGCCCAGTGTGGTCTGATGCCTGGCTCCTGTTAGGTGGTGTCCCTACTGCGTGTCTGTCAAGCAGGACGACAGCCTGGGACTGGATCTGAATCAGTTATACAGGCTGTGATTGAGCCCTGGTCTCTGGTCCTCTCACTTGCAGCTCCCGGGACAGCGGAGAAGTGCTCTGTGTGAAAAGGAAGTGATGAGTGAAGGCTAGGGCTAACCTGCTTTGGACTCCACTTTCCCGGCTTCGCCTTACCAGACAGGGTGACTGGCCAAACTGTGTCTGGACTGGGGCCAAGGGAACCCGAACTTTGACACCAGGCTTTGTTACCCACCAAAATCAGCAGCTGTCTCCCTGCACTCCAGGTGTGGGCTCAGCTCATCTCTGCTGTATCTGTTCAAGGCAATGGGGCTATCTCACACCGGAGATGAGACTGGCCCCCAAGACAAAGGACCACAGATGGTGAGTTGGCCTGCAGCCTGCCCCCCACAACCAGGGGATGGGTAGGAGGACACTTCACGCTACAGAGGGAAGGAGAATGTGGTCTAGTTGTAAGGACATAGCCCTCAGCATCTGGAAACTGGCTTTCTAGTCCTGTTTCTGCCACTTTTTCTCCCTGTGACCTTGTTCAAGTCACCTAGGCCATGTCTGCACAACTTCCTGGTTCAGAAGTCAGGGATGTGAAGCGGCGAAGTGCTGTACTGTAACTCTGCTGTGTGGAAGCAGCTAATGCAAATGAAATGGTACCTAGTCTGCATTGCCAAAGGACCTGTTTGAAATGCCTCTTGGCCAGTTTTCCAGAAGCTGGGAGTGGATGACAGTGGATGGATGAGCTGATGATGGCCTGATCTATTCATTCCCCCTGAAGCACCTGGCACTGGCCACTGTTGGAAGGCAGGACACTGGGCTAGATGGACCATTGGTCTGACCCAGTCTGGCCGTTCTTATAAACATGTTAACATGACCTAGGTATCGTTTTGCTCATGCTCACCCGTGGGAGTTAGAGAACAGAAACTTAATACATGCTGCAGTTCACAGTCCCCTACTGCAAAATGCAAGGCCACATGGACAAATCCTCGGTCTTGGTGCCCACACCTGTAACGCAGCAATTCTAGTGTTCAACAGGATGCTCCTTCAGCCACATCACACACAGGCAATATTTTCTGCTCCTCTTCCCCTTCTTAAATGTAAATCTCAAACCTTTAATGCAGAGCATAAAATGAGCAAGATGTGCCGGCTGGGAATCACGTAGTTAACTGTGCTGACATATGTTTCTCTTTCATCCCTGAGGGAGTGAGTGTCTGATCTCACTGCCTCAAGGCAGCGCAAGGATGTTTTCACGCCATTAGTCTTCTGTTCACTTAAACACATGGCATGAACAAGACACATTTATTATTTATACTACAGTAGCTCCTGTAACCCCCAGTCCAGATCAAGGCCCACTGTGCCAGGTGCTGTACAGAGAGCTAGAAACAGGCACCAAAATAGACAAGATAGCCCACGAATGCGGAGTGGAGACAGTGGCACAGAGAAATGAAGTGACTTCCCCAGGCCATACAGCAAGTGAAAGACACAGAGCAGAGCAGGTAAAATGTTGCTCATCAGAGTCCCAGTTCAGTGCTCTGTCCCCTGGATCACAATTTTGTGAGTCTTTAAGTGCCACAGGACTCCTTGTTTGTTTTTATTTTTCTCAGAGGAGGATTTCTTTTGGCTATGTTATCTCTGTTGTTTATTATGCCAATGCATAACACCACGGCTATGTTCACACACACATTGTTATTTTGAAATAAGTATTTCAAAATGAGTTATTTCGAAATAAAGTCCTTATTTTGAAATAAGTTAATTCGAATTAAGGGAAAGCCTGCTATCGAAATGGCTGTTATTTCAAAGTGGTTATTTTGAAATAAGGCCGTTCGGACATGTTTTGAAACAGTTGTTTCAAAACAATGGTGTTGTTTCGAAACACAATGTCCAAACGGCCTTATTTCAAAATAACAGCCGTTTCAAAATGAATGGGGTTTAAGTTGTTTCGAAACGACGGTTCTTATTTCGAAATGATGGATCCCATCATTTTGAAATAAGAAAACATCGTGTGGACCTAATCTCTTTTATTTCGAAATAACCAGTGTTATTTCGAAATAAAAGAGATGTGTAGACATACCCTACTATATGGATCACATGTTTTAAGAGGCTCTTAATTTTCTTCCTGGGCTCAGCACTGGGTGTAAAATTGTGGGTGCAGAGGGGCAGCTATTAGCTGTTCTTTAAAATAAATGCTCTCAGGCAGACATCTGTTTACCTATCGTTTGTACTCCTAAATGATCATGCTTGAACAGGTGGTTCAAGGGTTAAAGGCCCTTCAGGGTTATAAGAATGATATCTGCAGCCCTCGAGCCAAAAAGTTTGGGAACTCTTGACTTAGATGCTACTGAGATGTGCCTTCTAGGTAGATTCAAGGTATTGCTCGATGGACAAAAAGAACAACCAGAAGAAAAAGAAGTCCTCGCTCTTACAGAGCACTTTTCGTCTGCAGATCTCAAGGCAACATACAAGGAGGACAAATGTCTTTATCCCCATTTGTAAACTGAGGCACAGAGTGGGGATGTGGTTTGTCCCTGGTCACACAGCAGACCAGCAGCATAGCCAGGAACAGAATTAGGAACAGAGATGGAATTTTATCAGTTTCTGAACATAGGCACAGGCAAACACACCTACCTATACAAAAGCTCACCGTTATCTGTCTGCACAGAAGCAGACCCACCCACAATCGCACTAGGTGACTTGGATGAAATTCTGAAACAGGATTTTGGCCTCTCATTTCCAGAAGCTGATTTATCCCATCCAATGGGGAAGTGTGGGCCAGCTGTGCTTTTTGCAGGTGCTCAGAAAGCCACTGAGCTCTGAGAACAGGCACTATATTAAGCCTAACGGTGAAAGAGCTCTTGCCCAAATCCAGGTTTGCATGTGCGTTAAATAGGTAACTAGATACTAAAGGGAAGAATAGAGACACAGAGCTGGAAAGGGCAGATAAGAACTGTCTCCACGCAGTCAAAAGAGCTGGCTTGGCCCAAATGAACTGTCTCTTTATGTTAATTACAGTCTGAGACGGCTTTCTCCTTCATTCACTCCAGCCCTGCCCTCCTCTCCTTCAAAGGCTATTTGAAAAATCAATGTGGCTTCCCCTCCCTTCGTCATTACAGCCTGTCTTCTGTCTCTTTCTTCCACTCTCCTTTGCTGGAAGGTGCTTCCTGTAGCTTAAGTGGTTATTGAGAAAGGAAATTAAAAGGTGAGCCAACATACGTCCTGATCCCCTCTGAATCTGTAACTTGCATCCGTGCCGCGAGTGGTTCACAGCCATTCTGAGCTGGCAGCGCTTTGTTTTGGGGTAGGACAGTGCTGGGGTTAGGGTGATGCACAGCTGGGGTCTGAGTCTCACGATGTCTGGGTTCTAGGTCCCCAGATTTACAGAGGGGGAAGCTGAGGCATGGAGAGGGCTGAATGCAATCACACAGTGACTTTAGAGGCAGAAGAAAGGAAACTGAGCCATCAGTCCTGACTCCAGGCCACTGATCACTTCCCCTCTAATGCTCCCATTGTGGCTCCTATAGCAAAGTCACTTGCAGTGAGGATGCTATGGCCTTAGCTAGGATTTAGGACACCAGCTTCTGTTCCTAGCTCTGCCCTTTGGGCAGGGTCACTTCTGCTAGGTTTCTCCGTCTGTTTGGCTGTGCTTTCTCTGGAGCAAAGAATGTCTCTCACCATGTTTGTGCAGCGCCTAGCACAATGGGGCCCTGATCCTGGCTGGAGTCCCCAGATGTTGCAGGGATAGAAATAGAGGTTGTGTGGAAGCCGTGCACAGAGTGTGGCTGGCAGAGGACAAGCTGAGGAGATTCCAACTGAACATGTTGAAAACAACAGTTTTCCCCAGCGCTAAGTATTGCCCATCCCATCCTGCAAGACGCTGCTCTCAAAGGGGGAGAGTTTTCTGGTGTTATCACGGGATCTCAAAACACACCTGTGAAGTAGGAAGAAAAAATTAGTCCCTTTAACAGCTGGGGAAATGGAGGCTCAGAGAAATTAAATGACTTGCCTAGGGTAAGAGAGAGTCAATAGCAGAAATACTAACATTCCCATTGCCCGTTCTCACACTCTGACCACTGGATCCCACTTCCGCCAGGCGCAGGAAGGGGGGTTCACCATCGCTAGCCCTCACCCCTGGGGAACAACTGGTGCACAGAGGACATCCCTGGTAGGTGAAGTGTTGGGGCATCCGCCCAGCACCAGCCAGTCGATATGCCAGGGGTGTCCTGGTGGAGGACAGAGTGAGATACCCGGCGCGTTTCTATGTTCCCGAGGGGCAGCCGTGTTAGTCTAGTTCAGTACGACAAACAAGGGGTCCTGTGGCAATAGATAAATTTATTAGTTTCTAAGTGCCACAGGACTCCTTGTTTGTTTTACTGGGGTGTTTCTGTGCCTCAAGGCATAAAAGTTAAGGCAGCCCCGACTTGGGCTGGAGGGCGGAAACCATGACCCAGCATCGAATAGGTACTTGGCAGCCCCCGTTGGTCAGCTACACTTGGCTCAACAGCAACCCACAGCCCAGAGGCATCCACGGGTTGGGTGCTTGCACAACCGGGGCTCCCCCAGCCGT
This sequence comes from Podocnemis expansa, assembly GCA_007922195.1. Classification (NCBI taxonomy): domain Eukaryota; kingdom Metazoa; phylum Chordata; order Testudines; family Podocnemididae; genus Podocnemis; species Podocnemis expansa. The sequence continues at coordinate 1,543,459 of ML682065.1, forward strand.
GCCCCATGTCTTGAGATGAGAGCCCTGGGAACCGGTTCCTGGTGGCCACCACACAGCCAAGAGGAGAGAAATCTTGAGGAGGACGGGGGAGGGAATAAACGGAGACCAAATCTTTCACAGTCTCCTCTTTCCATAGTGGCAAAGGCCACTTTTGCTCCCCTCCCAGGGCAAAACTAGCCGAACAGTACTCTCCATTATCCGCAGTCTGTAGCGGACAAGAGGACTTATTCTCCGGTCCTTGAGAACTGAATCTTCCCAGGCTAGGGGGATGAGTCCAGCTCTGTGAAAACCCCTTTCATTGGGAGGCATTAGAGGGAGATAAAGGTTGGGCTGCTCACTATTTCTCTTGTCATGTTGGCGCACCTTCTCAGCCGTTGTGACAACAGCGGGGCTCTTTTCAAAGGACGCCGTCCTAATTGTCTGTTTCCTCCCATTGCTGCCCCTGAGAGAAGGAGCGGTGGAGAAAGAAGGGTCTATTTCAACAGGCCTTATCTGATGAAAACATTCAAGTGGGATTTCTTTCTCTTTCTCTCTCGCTGTCCTTTCTCTTCTTCATTAACTGCTCTTCTGATGCTGGGTGGTGTGTGTTTGGCCTGCGAGGAATACAGGCCCAAGCAATGGGCATGGATGGTGTTGACAGGTGAACAAAAGCGACCTCACTTTGTGGATAATGGCTTGGCCCTCTGGCCTTTGGAGCCAGGACACCAGAGCTCCTATGACCAAGCTGTCTTTCAGGCTCGTCCTAATTCGGAGGCATTGTCCTGAGTTTTTCTAAAGGCGGATGACAGGTCAACATGAGCTATCTTTCTGCAACACTTTTGTTCTTCTATTCAAGATCCAGCCACAGATTTCCCTGTTTCTGATGCAAACACGGACAGGGCCTTTTATTGATTTAAGCAAACAAAACAAAACAGAACACACAAAAAAATACTGGCTTCGACTGGGTGCTGCTAGACACAGGCTGGAACTGGCCCACCTTTGATCCTGATTTTCTCTGAGTTTGATGGGCGTTTTTTATGTCTGGTGTCTTGCTTTGGCTTGTCATTGTCTGGACCCCAAAATCCACACATCAGTGACATGAAAAGACCAGTCCTCTGTCTCCACAGCCGTGGCTGGCTAGGTGGCTGTTTGGAGTTCCAGCACCTTTCCTCCTGCCTTCCTCTGATCGGACGACGGGGAGGACTGTCAAGAAGGGATTGTGTGGGACGCAGAGCCTGGCAAAACCTTCACAGCGGATTTAGAGTCTGAGCTGGGGACTGGCCCAGCAAGGTGTCTGTGGGAACAGCAGTAATGTGCACACAAGACCTGGTCAGAGCCCAGAGAGAAGGAGGCCCCAGATCCAACAACTAGGGCATGCTGGCACTGTGTGTTTGCTGATTAAGGTTCCTAATAAAGCGACTTGTTTACCATTGCAGTTGCCAGAGTGATTTCTGGGTGGATTCCTGCCTCCCCACGGCTGTAGGAGAGGTCTCCTCCCCAAGGAGCGTGCAGGTGAGGCACACTACTCCTGCGAATCCCCTTCCATACACATTCCTCCTGGAAATCCTGCTGCAATCTGTGCTTGAAATCCTGGGGCCAGGCTGTCACCCCTTGTCCCCACTGGTGGATTTCTTCAGTCATTATCAAGCTGACCTGTTACTAGTGGGGTCCTGCGGAGATTTGTTCCGGGCCCTACGCTAATTAACATTTCTATGAAGGAGCTGGAAGAAAACAGACTGGTGGCTCATAAAGTCTGCCTGTGCCACAAAAATTGGGAGTGTGGTAAATAACGAAGAGGGGAGATCACTGCTAGAGAGCAAGCTGAATTTTCTCAGTAAGCTGGTTGCAAGCAAACAATATGTTTTAATACAGTTATGTAATATTTACCTCTAGGAACCAAGAATGTAAGCCACATTTATGGGGACTCTACCAGAGGAAATGGTGTCTCAGAGAAAGAGTTGCTTGTGGTTTATCAGCTGAACATAATCCCCAGTCGAGAAATGCCATGTGCTAGAGGGATTTTCAAACCATCATCTCACTGCAACTTGTCACAATGTCCCTGCATATGGGACATGAGCTGCTTTTCTTTAAAAAAAAAAAAAAAAAAAAAAAAAATTCTGCTCTAGGAATTATTTGGGGGAACTTCTAAGGCCTGTGATAGAAAGGAGGTCAAACTAGATGACCACAGTGATCCCCTGTGGTGCTGGAATTTTCTACCACTCCCAAAACTGAATAAAGTGCAAGGCATTAGATGCTTTCCAGGATGGCTTTTTGGGGGGTGTTGTACTTTGCAGAAATCCTAGGGCTCTCTGCAGCCCGTAACCCCTTGCTGAGGAGAGGTGAAGGTTGCTGAAAATCCTTTGTGACCTCCTAAATGGGTTTAATGAGCCAGAAGACTCACCAAGGATAATCCAATGAGGTGGACAGAAAGGTCCTGAACTTCCTGGCTTGAAGTCAATGCTAGTGAAGTTCCTCCTCTGACAATCTTTACTGTCCTTTAATCTTTGCTGCTAAAATAACCCACACCCACCTTCATTCAGGACATCACATTTTTTATTCCCCATCTTTTCTTTTTATGGAATGGCACCAAATTTGTTCTAACAACAATGTTCTGGGCCTGACATGGTTTGTGTGTATCTGCCTGGAGACTTTTATGGGGACAGCCCTGCATTCACCACTTTATAGCTCTGCTGCACTTTGCAAAGAGTGAAGAATTTGCTTGGTTTTGGTGTTGCTTTACAGAAGAAAATCTATTACTTACCCTGAGTAGAATTTAGACACCACCAGTAAAATCCTCCTGCAGCTTCTGCTGGCTTTTCCTGGTCTCTGATGGCTTCTCATGGAGGACCAAAAGGTTTAGGTGCAAGTAGACATGGTCAGAAGGGTAACTCTCAGCTGTTTTGTGCCTGGGCATGACCATCTCCTCTGGTGCTCGACTCTTTCTCTTTTGATTTGGCCACTTGGCCAGGAAATGTACAGTCCTATCCCTCCCAAGGTAAACGGACTCCATCAAAATGATACTTTGGCATCCTAATACTAGGTCTTCAACCTGACTTCAGACTTCATTGGCCTTCTAGTCCATTTCTTCACACCAGCATCCTCCACGGGCCTCTCAGGGAACCCAAGCTGTGCCAGGCTCTGTTTTCTAGGCTGTCAGGCCTGATGGGTGGATCGCTGGTCAAAAACAGATACCAAGGGTCAAAGTGGGATGTAAAGTCCAGATGGGGTCAAGGGCAATGCTGTAAGAAGGGTCCAGGGACAGATCGTGAGCCAGAGTCTATGGGCAAGACAAAGAATGATTGTACTATATTGTAGAGACCAGAAGCAGGCCATAGGCAAAAGCCAGGTTGGAGTCAATCCAAAGACCTGGAGATCAGAAGGTAGGTCCAAGGCTGGATCAAGGTCAGAATGGGGCACATTAAAGGCTGAAGCATGATGGAGCAAGGCTGGACCAAGCACAGGGACTGGGTCGGGAGCTGGAGGGATGAGCTAGTGCATTGGAGTGAGCAGGTCAGGTCCAGCTGTAACTTTGCCCCTTCCTGGAATCACTCCTCCACAGACCTCAAAAGTAAAGTGGTGTGGATTGGTTAGAGGGAACAAAATCAAGGCAAAGGTCCCACATTAGGCACACCTATACTGCTTTGAGGTTTAGCAGCGCCCCTAGCCCTAGCCTAGCCTTTGTTTGGACAGTCTCATGATTTTTGTAAAGGTAAACCATGTCCCACCACTCTATTAGGGTCAACTAGCATGTGGACACAGGTGTGGCCGAAGGTGTGACATGGGTACTTTCATGGATGTTTTTCTATATGAAAAGACAAAACCAACAAATTTTGACAATTTAATAGCTTGTTTTTTCAAAAACTTTTTCAAGTTGAAAAATTTGCAGCAAACCCCACCCCTTCCTCTGATGAGTTTTGGGTTTGACAGACTGGCCAACCAATTCTAGCTACTGGGAATATTTACATTACTGAAGCACTGGGTCTTAGTTCCTTCTCGTCCCTGTCTGTCTTAAGGAATTGTTTCTCTGTACATTTGAAAGGGTCAGAGTCTGATCTGATTTACATGGTGTCCAAACCAGAGTCACTCTGTTGATCAGACTCTGACCCAGAATATTGGGGCAAGATACATAGGGGTCCTCAGTGCTCATCAAAACCAGGAGAATACCTTCAGCCTTTCAAGGCGTGGCACGTACTGTGATTAGCTGGAAGCCTAGTACCGATGACTGTTTGGAGGCCTATTTAGAAATAAATTGACCTCACTCCATTTCCCAGTGGACAGGTCTCCACATCATGAAGGATGCCATCTTCAAAGACTACCTTGTTGGCAGTTTTGGCAAAGGAGCTAAGGTGGGGAACTTCCTTCCACTCTAGTGGGGATATCTCCAGGTCTGGGAATCATGCACAGCTTCTGACTTTGCTATGTTCGTTTTGTGGATGTCAGGTGGGATTCATAAATTCCACAGCCAGAAAGGACCACTGTGATCCTCTAATTGACTTCCTGTGTCCTGAAGGCCAGAGAACTGCCCTCTAATAATTCTTAGACAATAGTTTAATAATCGCTTGTAGGCTTGGGCGTCTATAGCACAGCCATTATGCAGGGCCATCAGACTGGCGCCTTTAACCATTACAAAGTTAACTTGAACAATAAACAGTTACATGAGAAAAAAGACCGAAGGATGAATGGTACTACATGGGACTCTGTGGTTAATAATCTACCATTTCTTCCTCCCTACCTGATGTCAAATTGGGTCAGTGAGGAGCAAGCAACTCTGCAGGGGACCCCTCTGTGTTACTCAAGCATGGCTACACAATGTGCATCTCTATTTCTGAGTGCCAGGAGCCCCACTCCAAGGCGCCCCATGACACTTGTCTCTGTGACAGGTGTGGAGCAAACTAAAGGGTACTTTCCATCTCTACATGCCACAGTGCTGCCCACACAACAGGAACAGTGTTCAAGGTCAGGTCTTTCTTATTGGAGATTTGACAAGGCAGCTCCCCACTGTGAGCCCCAATTGAACGCCGTTTTGTGTCAAGAGCTCAAGCTGGGAAATTATTTTCAGTTAAAAGAGCACCAGCTCGTACGTTGCTTCCATCCTAACATAGGGTTTTTGGGTAGCCGTGGGAGCGCAGGTCATTAACGGGCTACCTGTCAAGCTAAATCATTCTCTGGGTGGACAAGCTGCCACGATACCATCCAAGCCCATTCCCTATTGCATCTAGATTGAGGTACCTCCATTCTCTTGACATTTTTCTTTTCCTAAGCTGAAATGATTACCTGTCATTGATGTTGTGTTTTGGGGATCTTATCTATTTGGATAGTACTGTCTTCTACCTGTCTGCTGGGTCATGGGGAGGTTGGATAGCAAGGATGCAAGCTCCTCTACTCAGACCAGGTGAGAGTGGGAGCTTGGTCCTGTGATGGGCTGGGCTTAGTGGTGATGGCATAAAGGTTAGGTTCCTGGATAACAGCTTGCTCACATCTCCAGCCAGCACAGTGACAGGTCTTTTTCTGACAGATAATAACTCAGCCTTTTGGCCAGGTTTATCACTGGAGTCCATCCCTTTATGGAGCAACAGAGTCTAAATAGTTTAAGTCCATTGCCCTTCTCAATCCCCCGCACCCCCCCAAAAAAGAGTTTCTACATCATTTCCAGGCCTGATAGGCCTCACCCCTCCATCTTAGAGCTTACAGTGTCCTTGTCCCTATTACTTTAAGAAAAGCCCTCACAGATAGTGCACAGGGGAATCCAGGCCCTTCCTCTCTACAGGGCTCCAACCAAAGACCCTATAAATGGCCGAGGTATCAGGAACTCAGATTCAAGGCTGCCTCCCTTGGCTACTTCATCCCAGTGACCATCCCAGTCCAGGGCTGATGTCTCACAAACAATCCAAACAGAGAGAATGAATAGTTCCTTAATCATTAAGAAAAATCTAGCCTCTTCTCTGGGCAGGAGCAGCTTGCACGCTTCCCTGCAGGAAGGACGTCTCCCACTGTTCCCTTACTCCAGAGGCCTCCGGCTAGGTCTGCACTTCTGTCCCAGATGCTGCCCCCTTCTGAGCCATCTGACTTTCTTTTACACTCCTTCTCCAGCTAAAACAGGCTCTGTAGGCATGCTGGAATCAGCCGGGCCCAGAAATCCTCTTTAGCCACCTCTACCCCAACTTGAGGTTTATATACGCCATCACAGGTCCCTATTCACATCTTGGCTTCTTTGCTGAGACTGCCAACAAGTGAGTGCATAGAGCAACAAGCCACAAATGGCCTTTCAATGTTAAGTGGTTGATGCATGCCCCAGGTGAGCTGAGAAGCATGGCAAGACCAAAGGACCAGTGTCTTCAGCAACCCAGGAAATGCACAGATGTCTTAATGCACATCTGGGAGGGGTTCATGCTATTAGAGCCTCAGGTAAAGTCCTTGGAAGTCAATGAAAAAACTCCCATTGCCTCCAGACAGCTTTGCATAATCTTTAATATCTTTTGGGGGCTTGCTTTTGTTAGGTGGACAACTATCCACTGCGCTTAGAGCACCTACTGATCTTATACATTTCACTACAAAGCCATCTGGCCACTACCATGTTCCCAATTCTTTCTGGAGACAACCCACTGCATATCTATGACATTACTATCCTTTGTTCACGGCAGCTTCATTTATTCCACATTGGTTTGGCTCAGGTTTCCTGTGGCATTACCCTGAGAATGAGTCTAGACCCCAAAGATGAGCCAGAGGGTGATGTGGTCTCCACATCCACAGAGAAGGAAATACTGGAGGCCCAGCCAGACATTCATCTGACAAGGAGGCTGCCATACCCTGGAGACATGCTTCAGTTCCAAGAATTTCACTGGGGGCGGTGCACGTGCGTAGGATGGAGACTGTGACCTTGTATTAGGACTGGGTGAACCTCTCAGAGACTAAAGTTTTACAAACTCCTTGAATTTTATCTTGCGGGCTTCCCAAAGCCTGACCCAGTTCTCAAACACTTTGTCCCTGTCATTCAAACCTCAAGAAGTTCTGTTCCCAAACACAGTCAAATAGACAAACGCAAAAGAATCACAGCTAAAGAGAACTAGGGATGAAAGAGTCCTCAGCCAACTCAGCGAGTGCAAATGGTGAGTAATATCTAGGCTATCTGCAATATTTCTTTTTGCAGCAGAGCCTCACAGGGCTGTATCTTCAGATGGTTTTAGGCTGGCATAGCACATTTAAGTTCTAGGATCTATATTGATTTGCCCAAGTTAAAGATCTAGCCTTTTGTGTTTAAGTCCAGAAGGAACCACTACAGCCATCCAGACTGACCACCCACAGGGATCCGTTCTTGGCCCTACGCTATTTAAAAGAGCCAAGATAGGTGAGGGAATACTTTTATTGAACCAACTTCTGTTGGAGCAAGAGACACGCTTTCAAGCCTAGGCCTTGTCTACACTAGCACTTATGCCAACAAAAATGTTTTCAGGAGTGTGAAAAAAGCACACCCCTGAGCGACATAAGTTTTGATGGCCTAAGCACTTGTGTGGACAGCACTGCATGGGTGGGAGACACTCTCCTGCTAACATAGCTACTACCGCATGTTTAGGTGGTTTTATTATGTCGCTCTGCCACTGACGTAACAAGGTAGCACATGCCCTCTTGCAGCAGCAAGGCCGTATGTGTTGGTGGAAATCTATGAGGCAGTTTAGGTCATCTGTCCAGAGGATGAAACATCATTGATGTGTTGCACCTATATCATTATTTTTGTGTTGCCTTTTTCCAGAAATTCTTTCTCTAGGTGACCCATGGAGAGGCTGGCATTTTAGGAGCCATCCTAATACCACTGGCTACTCCTGTGGTTTGCATAAAGTGTTTGTTGTTGAATGTCAAGTTGTTATGGGTGAGGATGAAGTGGGTGAATTTGGCCATAGATTTGGGTAGACGTCTGAGTACTGCACATTGTATTGTAGATATTTGAGGCAGATAGTGATGCCATCATGGTGAAGGATGTTGATATTTAGGGAAGGGACACCCATGATGGCAAGGATGATGTTCAGGAGAAAGTTGTTGATGTTGCAGAGTTTCTGAAGGAACTGGTTGTTTCCTGGAAGAAACTTACTCTTTGTGCGGTGAGCGGTTTGATGGTATCTATGGGTTCTGATAGTCCCTCCGTAAAAGTGCTGTAACCAGATATGAAGGGTCTGCCTGGATTTCCTTGGGAAGCACGTAGAAGATCCCATGGGTGAGTTCATGGGGGATGAGTTTGTAAAGTCTCCTGTGGAGTAGTAGGGGGAAGGATTTGATATCTTCAGATTCCTATATGAATTATGATGTGAGGTTTTCTTTGAGTTCTTCACAGTAGGTGGTATTGAAAGTTATCAGTTATTTTTTCAATGTAGTCATCATGGCTGAGGACTACAATGACACCCTCTTGATCTGCAGACTTGATCTCTGTTTGATATTTCAATTTCAGGGACTGTATTAGCTGCACTCTTGGCAAGGGAGAGATTGTGATGAATACGACATTTGTTAAGGATTTTACAGCTGATATTTTTACCTAGAGCATTCAATATATTAATCAAGTCTGTTTTTTCTATGATCCGAAAGAAAATATAAAATCACTGACAGAAGTTCCTAGAAGAAACAATAATCAGAGGAGTGGTAAACAATGAAGAGGACAGATTGCTGATAAAGAGTGATCTAGATCACTTGATAAGCTGGGTAAAAGCAAACAATAAATGGCTCAGTATGGCTAAATGCAAATGTATGCATCTAGGAATGTAGGCCATACTTTAAGGGTGGGGACTCTATCCTGAGAAGCACTGACTCTGAAAAGATTTGTGGGTCATGGTTGATAATCAGCTGAACATGAGTTCCTGGTATGATGCTGAGGCCAAAAGTCTTTATGCATCCAAGAATGGTGAAAATTTCCAGAGGAGTAGCCATGTTAGTCTGTGTACAGCAAAAACGAGAGTCCTGTGGCACCTTAAAGACTAATAGATTTCTTTGGGCATAAGCTTTTGTGGGCTCCAACCCACTTCATCAGATCAAGTGGATTGGAGACCTCGAAAATTTGTGCCTGAAGAAATCTGTTAGCCTTTAAGGTGCCACAGGACCCTTGTTTTTCATGAATCCAAGGGTAACATTAGTAGGGGAATCTTAAGTCGGGGTAAAGAAGTTATTGTATCGCTATATTTTGTGCCTGTTGCTGGAATACTGTGTCCAGTTCTGGAGTCCACAACTCAAGAAGGATGCTGATAAAGTGAAGAGGGTTCAAAGAAGAGCAATGGGAATGATCAAAGGATTAGAAAACCAGCCTTTTAATAAGAAAAGCAAGGAGCTCAACTTCGTTATGTTAAAAAAGCTTCTGCATCTGATGGAGGGGATTGCAGCCCCTGAAAGCTTATGCCTGAAGAAATTTGTTAGTCTTTAATTTATTAGTCTCTGCCACAGGACCTCGCTGTTTTTGCTGTACACAGACTAACATGGTTCTTATAAAATCTAGCTTGCTGCTGGCCAAGCCACTGTCAATTGATAGTGGCTTGCAGGCATCACGGCTCCTTCTCATCTTTTGTGAGCCCCACATGAAGAACACTTAAAGGGTCCCCAGTCTTTTCAGGATGCACCACCTGGCTGGCTCTGTGATTAAAATATGTCCAGTGCCCCTGTGCCACTGCAGGTGCTCCTAGATGAGCCAGTTAAGGGTTTGTAGTGAGCGGGAAGGAGGAAGTCTCAGTGAGGGCAGAGCTAAGGGGACCTGAACAGTGATGATGAGCAGGGAGGGTCTCCAAGGAAAAGAGCTGGGACTGCATGAGAAGACCCAACTGACAGTTTTGGTTTTCCTTTGGAAGAATGCAAAACCAACCTGGTTTTGCTTCTTCTCTCACTGCTCCAACAGCAAGAAAGGATGGCCCCTCCAGGGGGCCAGGCTGTGCCCGGCTTGGGGCTGGGTGGAAGATTTGTTTTGCGCTGATGCTTTTGGGAATTTTGCGTTAAAACAAGATGAGGTCCCCAAAAGGGGTGTGACTGGCTGAGAAACACCAGGTGTGGTTTGCTGAAGGCGTCCTGATGAAGGGGAAAACACAGGCAGAGCTCCATGAGGCAGGGGCTCTCCACTGTTTCACATAGCCAAACCCACCAAGAGGTGGCTGTGCTGTTACATTTCTCCCCCACAGCTGATTCTGAAAACCCAGTGGAGACGAGGTCCGAAAAGCAGACCACCCTTCCAGACTAAGAATCGCCGGGTGCTACGTTTGCCAGAAGCTTAGCTTTGGGGGGAACAAAAACGATTTCAGGATGTCTGCCTGGCTTCCAGAGGGCTCTGCAGCCTGACAAAGAGATGCTGGAGAAATGTGTGACTGGGTCATGCCTTGGATGGTATGACCAAGAGGGAAGAGGCATGGGAAAGGCAAATGTACTCAACAACTCCCAGCTCTCTTGGTGACTAATCTCAGCCAGATCTGGGAGAGGATTCCAGGGACACAGCAGGGTTTGTAAAACCAGCAAGGAGTCCGGTGGCACTTTTAAAGACTAACAAATTCATTAATTGCATGAGCTTTTGTGGAAGAAAATTTCACTTTGTCAGATACTTGATGATGAAGTAGGGTTTGTGACTGTGACCTGGACTTCAACTGCTTTCCAGCTTCACTGTTCAGTGTGCAGGTTCCTCAGTCCCCATTAGGTCATGTCATCAGGTTGTCTGTTGTGAAATGGCATCAGTCAATTTGTTCTTCCTAGGAGGCAATGGGCTTGGTTCCTTTGTTGCTGGTACACTCGGTGGCAGGAAACAGAGCTGGTGTGCCCAGTGCTAATGGTTACCCAAGTCCCTTCAAGGGACAGATGAATAAAATGTGCTCTGGTGCTGTGCTGGACTTTGCATCTCTTCTTCTCAGGCTGGGTGGTACAGATCTGGGAATTACAGTATCCCCTTGATTTCCATCATTCTACCGACTTTCACTAATGCTTATTCTGGTTCAGATAAGCTCTGGGAAAGTATCCACCTTTTGGCCTCTTTGACTCAAATGCTTCTGCAAGTCACTTGACATCCTCCCATTAAACCATCCATGGGTCTATGACTTGAGCTTTTCTATAAGTCTACAGTCAAGGAAGCTTAGACTTGAAATTAGACATTGGTTTCTAACCATCAGAGGTGTGAAGCTCTTGAACAGCCTTCCAAGGGGAGAGTAGGGGAAAAAAGCTAGCAGGCTTGAAAACCGACCTTGTTAGATTTATGAAGAGGAGAGTGTGATGGGACAGCCTACGTTGGCAATGAACCGATCTTTGACTACTAGTAAATATGCCAATGGCTTGTCATGGGAAGTTGGATGGGGTGGGTTCTGAGTTGATGCAGGGAATTCTTTATTGGGTGTTTGGTGAGTCTTGCCCACATACTCAGGGATTAGTTTATCACCATATCTGGGGTCAGGATGGGATTTTCCCACAGAGCAGATTGGCCAGGACCCCGGGGCTTTTCACTTTCCCCTGTAGTGTGGGGCATGAGTCACTTACTGGTGGATTCCCTGTGCCTTGACATCTTTAAACCATGATTTGGGGACTTCAGTCACTCACTTTTAGTTTTATTGTCTATTGCAGGAGTAGGCAAGAGGTTCTGTTGTCTACTAGATGATCATATTGGTCTCTTCCAGCTTTAAAATCTATGAACCTGTAAGGCCCTACTGCTCATTGTCTACCATTCGCCGTCTGCTCCTCTGTTATTATGAAGAAGCTGGGAGAACCCCATGAAACTACTTTTGAGATTCATTCTCCCAATCAATTAACTTAGAAAATATAGATATGAGCACCACGAAGTATGGAGTATTAGATCTGGAGTTCTGAGATAGCCCATGGCAAAGATCAAAGTTATTTACTAACTTCTAGGTGGTATTTGGATTTGAGCTTCAAACACCTCCAGAATCCAGCTCTGGGTCATTGGTTTGAGGGCACCACTGTCCAAAATAGCTCAGGAGGTTGATTCAGAAAAAGAACCAAAGATTCAAGTTTACCAGAATCTTGTTTGTAGCTCTTGGACCTGCTAAATTTGGTAGCAAATCTTAGCAAAAACTCTTCTTGTGAGATTTCCAAGGATATGTGTCTTGTGGATTGATCCATCTATCCAATACGGTAGTCTGTAAGTGCCCTCTTCCAGTTCCACCATGATTTTGAGGGCGGATGTCTCTGCACCTCCTTTTCTGTCTATTTTCTCACTGGATTTCTTTTTCCTTGTCTCTCTGCTTTTGAACTTCTCTTTCCTCAGTTTCTGCAGGATTCAGACCCAATAACAATGAAGCCCTGTTTAGGAATCATAAGATTAGGGATGGAAGTGAACTCCAGTGGTCTTCTTATCCAAGTCCTAGCCCAAAGCAGAACCAACTGCAACTAAATCAAGACAAACCCAAAAAGTCTCCAAGAATGGATATTCCACCACTTCCCTAGGTACCCATTCCAAAGCTTCAGCATCTTCCTAGGCTATGCCTACACTGACACAGTTAATTCGAAATAGTTATTTCAAATTAACTACTTCAAATTTAAATTGAAGTTATTATTTTGAATTGGAGAGTTCACTAGACTCCTAATTCTAAATAAAGTAGGCTTATTAATTCGAATTAGAGAGTCTTCCCTGGACTTTTTAATTCAAAGTAGGAGAAAGTAGGCAAGTGAATAGGGAAGTTAGTTTGAATTAGACCTACTCCATGGCTAAAAGTGGCTCAGTTCAAACTAATAACTTCAATGTAACCATTACTTCAAAGTAAAAGGGGGGTTTATTATATCAAATTAATGCTTCTTAATTAGAAATAAGGAAAAGCTTAATTCGATATAAGAAAATGCCTTCATGGACAGGGATTAAGTTATTTTGAATTAAGCCTCCTTAGTTTGAAAGAACTAGTAAGTGTAGATGCACCCGTAGGGGAAAAGTTTTCCTAATATCCAACCTTGTTCCCCCCTCCCTCACTGTACTTTGATACCATTGCTCCTAGTTCTGCCATCTGCTTACCACTGAGAACCACTTGCTCCATCCTCCCTTGAATCCCCTTTCAAGTAGCTGAAGGTTGCTATAAAATCCCCCCTCACCCACTTTTCTCTCCTGCAGACTAAACAAGCCCAGTTCCCTCGGCTGTTTTTCAAAAGTCATGTGCCCCAGTCCCCTAATCATTTCCATTGCCCACCAGTGGACTCTCTCCAATTTGTTCACATCCTTCCTGTAGTGGAAGCCCACACTGGACACGATACTCCAGATATGGCCTCACTTGTGCTGAATAGAGGGGAATAATTATTATTTCCTTTGATATGCTGGCAACTCTTCCACTAATGCAGCCCAATATGTCACTAACTTTCTTGGCAATAAGGGTACCCCACTGACACACATCCAGCTTCTCGTCCACTGTCACCCCCAGGTCCATTTCTGCAGAACTGCTACCCAGCCAGTTGGTCCCCAGTCTGTAGCAGTGCATGGGATTCTTCCATTCTTCCAGGACTCTGTTCTTGTCATGGTTGGACCTCATCAAATTTTTTTTGGCCCTAGCTTGTCTAGGTCTCTCTTTCAGGAAGCCTTGGTGTTTGACTGAGTTCAAAAGCAGCTAAAATGTGGTTGACTTTGAAAGTAGATTAGCAGACAAGAAAGACCACACAACCACGAGATCCTAGTGTATGTGCTGCAGCAGTAAAATGTTCCACCTGCCGTTGACCTGAAAGGTCCTGTGAACCTGTTTGGGCCAGAAACAAGAAGTTAGAAGAGAGGAACTAGGATACTAACTTAGAATTTGAGAAAGGGTTTTGGCTACTTGCTTTGCCAGAGGAACACTATGCAAGCATAGACAAGTCACTTAGGGTACGTCTAAAATGGAGGGTCTGTTAAGTTGACTTGACAAGCTCGACTTTAAGTCAACTTATCGTCAATCTTGTTAAGTCGACTTTAAAGCATCCACATTCCAAACTCCTGTAGATCGCCCATGTCCACACTGGCAGCTGCTAGGCTGACTTAACACTTAAGCGGACCTTACTAAATCAGCTTAAGAGCAATGCCCTGTCTACACTGGCTTAAGTCAACTTAATAAGGTCAATTTAAGAAGTGGTGTTTTTGAGTTGAATTAAGAAAGTGCTTAAGTCAACTTAATTAATTCTCAATCTGGATGGAACTTTCCTTAGGTAGACTAAAGGAAGGTTTAGTTGACCTAAGGCTCCAGTGTAGACATACCATTAGTGTCTCTGTGCTCTAGTGGTACATCTGTACAGAAATGTTGGAAGGACAAATACATCAACTGGATATCAATTGGGGTAACTAAAGCTGATTAGAAAATGGATTTTCTACCATGTGAAAAATTTCATGATTAAAAAAAATCCTCCCTAGTCAAGATAAAGTGAATTTTTTCATAAAACAAAATTCTGGAATAAAAAAATTGGGGCTCAATCAAAATACCTCATTTTGGTAGATTTGAACTTTTCCATTTGGATTTCAGTTATGGAGATTTTTTTTAAAAAATAAGTCATATAAAGTAAATTTCAACAAGAAAAATTGCTTCAAACCAAAACCCCAAAACTTTACATTCAAAAAAATGGGACATTGTGACATTTTCAAAATACTTTTTCTCCCCCTTTTTTCAGGAGCAAAACTGCAAAATCAATAATTTGCAAAAACAGTCAAGTTTGTTAAAATATCATTTTCCAGCTGAAAACTGTTTTGACAACATGCTTTTGGACCAGCTCTGACAGTAAGCTGCTGAGATGTTTGATGGGGCTCAAAAGGCATCAAAAATAGTGATAGTTGTGTTCAGTTCCCAGAACCGTCTTGCTGATCTTCCTACCACTCTTCAGATTTGGTATTGGTTCTAACTGCTAAGTTTGCTCAGCTTTGTGCTGTCCGGTCAGAATGACTATGGAGCCAACACACTGGTCACATTGAATTCTGTATCTACTTTGGATCAAGCCCTTGGCAAAGCAATGTCAGTTGCCACTGATACTGAGATGATTCTCAGAAACGTATATGGGGGTATGGGAAGTTCTAATCAGGCTCCCCTCCCAGTTAGCTTCTAAACTTCTCTGTCAATTGATCTATCACAGGAAACCCCCACTAGCAAGTATAAGAAGGACTTCTGCCCACTCCCTCCAACTTAACAGTCTACATGCTTTGCTTAATAGGGTGCCTACAAATAAATCTGCCCTGGACTGTTCCTGGAGGAAGACAAAAAAGTGCACTAAGTTGAATTTTGATGGAAGTTGGGTGTTCAACATCCTTAGCCTTCTTCAAAATATCATCTGCAATGCAAATAGGGTGGGTGGGTCCACTCCCTATGCTGCTCCCATTGCTGTCATTTAGCCTTCAGAGCTGCTACATCCCTAAGAAAAATGATCCACCCTGAAATAATTGGGCAAGCACTCTCCAGCACATGCAAACACACACATACACCTCCTCAAACACACATTAGAACACAGAATGGTCCGATAGCCTAGTATCCTGTCTTATGAGACTGGCCAGTGCCAGGCACATCAGAGGGAATGAATAGGACAGGTAAGCATCAAGTGATCCATCCCATCCGGCATTCCCAGCTTCTGGCAAACAGCAATCCCTGCCTACCCTGGTTAACAGCGATCAATGGACCTATTCTCCATGAACTTATCTAGTTTTTTCTGGAGCCCTGGTATAGTATGTCACCACCTGCTAATCAAAGTCATATACATGGTCCCACAAAAAACATATAAGGGCAAAAAACACGGACACAAATTCCCACATAAAACAACCCCCCTGCCAAAACTCATGCAAATCACACCCGCAACAAACACACCTACGCAAAACACCCACAGTTACTTGCTGAGAGACACATATCCCAGTCAGTGTTTTCAATTTGTGAGCTGCTATATTTCCAAACATCCACAGCTTAGCGGTAAAGAAGCCTGAGTTCACCCTGACAGATCCCGTGTAGCTTAGGCCTATTTTGATCATTTGCCACCCGGTTGCTCTTTAAATGATTTAACGGCATTAGAGAGGAATCTGAAAGCTTTATTGCCACAGCTTTTATGGTGCTATTGTTAATATTATTCCATCTGTAGATAATTCCTGAAGGTTTCTCTTTCTCCCTCTCTGCCTCCAGAAGGTTTATGCCAAGGGGGATGAGGAACGCAGTACTATTCCCATTCACAAAACCTCTCTCTTCCATCTTTAATGGCATCTCCAGTCCTGCCAAGAAAGCTCTTTAGAAACTCAGGGGCTTATTTTGCGTTTATTAAACACATTCATCACGTGTAGTCCGGCCTGTTTTCGGTTAAGATCATTGGTAGTTTTTTTGCCTATCCAAATCCGTTTCTCCCCCACCATTCTTTGAGTCACAAATCAGATTCTTCAAACCCCAAAATATCAGTCAGGTGACAAGGGAAAGCCATGGAAATGTCACAGGGACTGACCAGGCTTCTGGGCTCTACGACATGTCCTCTGGTGGTATCAAATAGCTTAGCTTCATTAACACCACTGAAAATATTCCAGTGAAGCACTGTTTGGGTTCTGACCATTTACTACTGGTGAATTCCTTCAACAGATAGATTGAATGATCAAGTCCTTGGGGGCTATCAAACATTCCCAGGGTGAAAATCCCCTCATACAGAAAGATTGCTGTGGACACCTCCCATCTTGCCCATCTACTGTTCACCCCATGTTGACCAGTTATAACTTCCTTTCCATCCCCATATTGCCTGCCCCACACTCCTTTCAGTTCCCACATCTTCCATTCCCACCTCCCTCCAGTTCCCTATCACACAACTCCTACTTGCCTCCCAATTCCCAGCACCCACCCATTCAACTCATGACCATACGAACTATCTGCTGATTCTCTGTCTCATCGCATCCCTGTGGCATTGGATATTCCTGCAATTGCTGCCAAAGCAAAATAACATTGGGAAAGTAGCAGAGGGGTAGCCATGTTAGTCTAGTTCAGCAAAACAAATGAGGAGTCCTGTGATAAATAAATGTGTTGGTCTTTAAAAGTACCAGAGGACTCCTTGTTGGTTCTATTAGGAAAGTATTCTGTGTATTTTTAATGTCTCATCAATGTCATTTAGTCAGGGGAAACCAGCAGGAGGAGGCAGTGCCAGGCGACCAGCCCCTGGACAGTGTGCCACAAGTCAGTCGGAGGACCAGTGGATTAGGTTGCTACAGTCCCAGAATCCTCATCTCTGTAGTATGTGGCTGTGTACAGGGAACACTTTGGCCACCAGTGAAATTCAGTCAGCTCTGAGCAGAGCTTGCACCAGAAAAAAAGTCATGTTGGTAGCTCGGTTGTGGACAAAATAGGTTCATAGGTAGACACTGGCAATTTTAATTTTGGTCACCAGAGGGTGCTCCTCTATTGCATTTCTGCAGTGGAGCTAGACAAAAAGCCAGTAAAACCGGTCACCATGGTGACCAGAAACATAGATTTGTCGAAACGTGTGGTAGCTCCAGCATAAGCCCTGTTGGACTGTGCCTGCAGGATTATCAGCCCCGAGGGCTGTGTTAAATTTCAACCACTGGAAACTCAGGGGACCATTTCTGGTGATGTTTTTCATCAGTTCTGCTCAATATCTAATTCGGGTCCTGACAACACTCTGCAACAGCCCAGGGAAGAAGGCAGTGAGGCTTCAGAGCCGACTTTGGGAAATGCAGGACCTCAAATTGGTGTGGAAAGGATGAGGATGTCGGTTGCTGGGAAGATTCAGCTCCACGCTCCAGAGTGATTTCCACAGGATGGTGAATTGCCTCCTGCTGCTGAACAGAGGAAAATGATGCTGGTCTGCCAGTTGCCAAGTCTGTGTCAGACCCCTCAACTCATAAGAACAGTTTCTATATACATGGCATCTTTTGTCTCCCACACGTCTCCTTTACAGACAGGAATCATTTTGCCCAACAATGAAAGGTAGCCCATTCTGGGGATCAAGACTGCATCTATTTAACAGCCATGAAGAAACATCATACAAAAGTTTAGGCCAGGACTTGAAGAAGAATACTAGATTTCACAAAACACTAGGGGTTAATCCTTCTAATCTTATAAATAGTCCCATGGGACCTTTTCTTCAACATTGCAACTTGTTAGGCCTTCCTGTTTTGTCATGTTTCATCATTATTCTACAACAACATACAGGAGCTGACTGAAGAAGGTCATCAACCATGGTACGGAGTCGCCATCCATAGTACCAATGTTGCAGTGCCCCTTGGTTGCCCTCTTGGTGTTGGTGGTTTCCCATCCAAATATTGAGTCTACCCATTGCACTTAACTTGCAGGATAAAGGGGGTGGAGGAGCATAGTGAATCTACGGGTCAAATTGCCTGCTTGCAATTATCTTAGCACTTTAGCTTTCTGTTTGTTCGGTTTTGGGAGTGTTTGCCTGGCCTGTTGAGGTGTTTAAACCCAACAAAAGCAAGGTTAAATCCTGGGATGAAGGAAAGTGATTTCAGAGAGAGCTGAAGGCTTCTCCCAAGGGCAACCAAAGAACTAGAATGAACAGAGCTCGTGACAAAAGGAACCACACTCATTTGACCATATGAGGGCACAATCTCCTCATTTTTGGGATTTCCAACTACTCAACAATGGATATTGTTTAACGTGTCTCAAAGTGTTTCACTCAGAAGTCTGTGCAATATGTGTAACCATAGCAAGCATGGATAGGTAAGCATGGGTGCCTGGGGAGGGACGCTGAAGGCAATGGCAGGCAGTCAGCTGGGGGAATAGTTTGTGGACTGAGCCTTGCCAACATGGGAGGGGGAAGGGAGAAAACGTCAGTCCAGAAGAGACTGTACTGACCCAAACCAGAGTCAAAGCAGATTGTGGTGATGTGGAAGGCAGAAAATGGCTGGGAGGAAAGAAGCCGACCCAAACATTTGGTCAGACTGAATGGGACATATCTGTGAGGGTCTGTGCAGGTTTTTAAGGCTGATTCGCCAGGCGGAAGGATCGTCTTGCAGTTAGCAATGGTCCTGACCTTGAGAAAACCTGGAGTCAGTTCCCAGCCCTCTTTGAACTCCTGGTGTGACTTTAGCACAGGTTATTTAATTTCTTAGAGCCTCAGACTTAATCTCTGTAAAATGGGCATAATCAGATTTTTTTGTTTATCTGCTCTGTGGGGCTGTCTGTCTGTCTCAGTATTGTAGCGTCTGCTGGTGAGATGTGTCAGGGGAATAATAGTGAAGATTGCAGGTGGATCCTTTGGTAGTAGCTTCCTTGCTTTCCCCAGACACTGTCCTGACAGCCTGCTTCCCTGCAGCCCTAGAAGGGTCAACACTAGGGCAGAAAGAGGAATTTGTCTATTAATCAAGCAAACTCCGTTTCCTTCAAACAGCAGTCAACTTCAGGTGTTCTCAGCAGGGAGAATATGCGTTGTCGGGAAGGCATCAAGATGTGAACTAAGAGGTGAAGGTTTCCATAGCCCTACCAAGCCCAGGAATCATCTACTCCATCTCTAGGCAGTATTCACTTCTAATCTCCTCTCCTCCCTATGGTCTTCACTTGTTTAGCAGTTGTCTTCTCCTTCGCCATTAACACAGCCTCCCTACTGCAGTTTGAGAGTCATCCTGTCTGTTTCCTCTGCCACCTAGGATAGCCCACTCCCTTCATTAGTCCTCTTGGAAGAGCAAGGCTTTCATCTGGCCCTTGAACTCAGTCTCTGAATTTCTTTCCTGCTCTGAAATGATTTAGCTCTGTAGTTGTGCTATTTAATTCAGCGTTGGCAGCAGTTTTCATGAAAGATGCTATGCAAAATAAAGTCCTATTGTATTGTCCTCACCATTAGTGGCTCAGACTCTCCTTCTTTTTATGATGGCTTTACTACAGAGTAATGGGATGGAAGGGAAGGGAGGATAACACTTGACTAAGCCCTAGTCTACATTGGGGGAAATTTATTACACTTTGGAGAAAGCCAACTCCAAATCACTTGCAGTCAAATTTCCCCTAGGCCCGCTCACCCCCAGGACTTCTGGGGTCGGCTTCTGGGATTGGTGCGGCAAGTTCATACTTGCCACGATCCGATCCCAGAAGGGCAAACTGATGACAGTGAATTTGCCACTGTCAGTATAGGCGTACCCTAAGAGTACAAGACTGGGAATTACGCGATCTGGGATCCTTTGTCTCCACAAGGGCAACTCAAACTCTGCTTCAATTTTTCTGCATGATGGGGGGGAAATAATCTCCTACCCCTCACAGAGATGTTGTAAGGCTTCATTTATCATTATTTTGAAAGCCAAAGGATATCCTGGGCTGGAAGATGAGGCTACACAAATTCAAACTGGCAATAAAACTCACATTTTAAAAAAAGGAGGGTAATTAACTATTGAAACAGCTTCCCAAGGGCCCCCCAATAGATTTTCCATCACTGGAAACCCCCTCATCAAGATTGGATGTCTTTCTAGAAGACACTTCTTAGGTCAAGAGTAGATTATAGGATTTAATGATCTAGAATTCATAGTCTGAGATTCTCAGGTCAGAGTTATGCAGGAGATCAGAGACTATCATAATGGCTTTTCAAACTCTGAAGCTTTGCTGGAAGGTGCTATCAAAGTATAAATGACTATTACTTCCATAGAAACCACCATACCAGATGAGATCCCTGTTTAGTCTAATATCCCAGGCACCAGCCAGACCAGCTTACTGTAGCTTTTTTTATATGGGTGAATTAGGAACAAGGTCATATGAACATAAGGAAAAAATCAAGGAAAAATTCCCAGCTTTTCCACTATGCCTGTGGAGCTAAGTCCTTGGGAACAGAACTATTAAATTCGAAGCAGGTCTTTGTGTTCCTCCTTTCAGCATTGTGCTGAAAGGATGAACACATCTTCTTTAGCAGCAACACCCACCCTGCATAAGGATGAGTCCCCGCAGGTCTGAGGGTTGTTTGTTGGTTGGTGGCACTCTGACAACCTCAGTGGGGAAGCGTAGTAAAGGTCAGGAAAACTGGAACAGTGAGTCAGGCAGAGGGAACAGGGAGGGACGGAAGGGAAGCCACTGCTTTTCCGATTGAAAACCTGCCACTGATCATGTATGATTCAATGGCAAAATTAATCCCAGGCGCTTTGTATTGTTGTTGACATTTATTTAGCGAGAGGGTTGACTGGCAGATTTAATAGGGTTGAGATGGCTAGTGTTTAAGTCAAAGTGACCGAAGTGCAATATTAAAAATGATTGAAGTGGGAGCCTTGGCAGATTACTTGTTGGCTATCACCTCAAGAAGCCATGTGGTGAACCGAAAATATGCTGCATGAATGGCCCAGCTCTTTTAAGGAATGCATCGATTTAGCAGAGACTGGATCTGTTGCTAAATTTAAGATCCAGACCCTCTCTGGCTGCCCGGGAATACCGTTCCCTTGCAAGGCTGCTGTGTAAGCTAGCAAACATCACTTTGTCTGCTTCATAAACAGCAAGGCTGTGCAATTAACACCTCAGCTTTGCAACGAGCTCTCTGCTGTGGGGAATTCCTGCTGCAGGATTCCTCTGTACCCAATATTCACTCTCTTCTTGACCTTGGCACGCTCCTATTATTACCACACAGTGGAGAGCCAGACGTACTTGTTTTGTAATCAACCTCCTGCCCATGCCAGGCTTTCTCCTACCGTCAGCAGGGTTTTGACACATTTTACTTGATCGAGTATCAGCCAGCCTGATAGCAACATCACATTGCTCTGTGAAGCTGTCAATTTATGGCCACAGGCAGCATGGAAGGCTTCCACTCCATCTGTCAGGTGCTGTGTGTCTGCACTGCAGACTATAGCACATTGCTCCTTTGAAAGAGAAACTTTCCTGGATTCATAAATTTCATAGCTTCCAAGGCCAGAAGGGAACACCGTGATCGTCTAGTCCACCCTCCTCTATCACAGAGGCCAGAGAACTGCCTCAAAATCATTCCCAGAGCAGATAGTTTAGAAAAAAAATGATCTGTCTTGATTTAAAAATTATCAGTGATAGAGAATCCACCAGGACCCTTGGTAAATTGTCCCAATGGTTAATTGCCCTCACCGTTAAAATATTTAATCCTTACTTACAGTCTGAACTTGTTTAGCTTCTACTTCCAGCCTTTGAACTGTGTTATACTCATCTGTGCTAGATTGAAGAGCCCGTTGTTAAACGTTCATTCCTCAGGCAGGTGATTTGCTGACTGTGATTAAGTCACCCCTTAACTTGCCTCTTTGTTAAACAAGGCTGAGCACCTTGAGTCTATCACCATGATGTAGTTTTTCTCATCATTTACTGATGCTTGTGTCTCTCATCTGAACCCTCTTCAATTTATCACCATCCTTAAGAACAACATAAGAATGGCCACACTGGATGAAACCAATGGTTCATCAAGCTTGGCATCCTGTCATTTGGCAGTAGCCAATGCCAGATACTTCAAAGGCAATAAATAGAACAGGCCATCATCAAGTGATCTATCCTGTTGTCCTTCCCCAGCTTCTGACAAACAGAAGCTAGGGACATTTCAGAGCATGGTTTGCATCCCTGCCCATCCTGGCTAATGGTCATTGTTCCACCTATCCTCTACAAAATTATCTAGTTCTTTTTTTGACCACTGTTCTAGGCCTGGTCTTCACAACATCCTCTGGCAAGGAGTTCCACAGGTTGAATTGTAGACACGAGAACTGATATTGGATTCCAGTGGCCAAAGGTCATGGTCACATTAACTCTTTTGGCCACAGTGTCATATTGGGAGCTTGTGTTTAGCTGATTATCCATAACAACCCCAAATCTTTTCAGAGTTGCTTGTTCTCAGGTTACAGTTCCCATGTGGTAGTCTGTGTCCCTAGATATAGACATTCACAGTCAGCTGCATTAAAAGGCCCACTTTCTGCTTGTGCCAAAAAAAAGGAAGGAAAGTGTCACAGAACAAGACCTGAAGCAGAGCCTATCTCTGACTACCTAACAAATGCAGCCGCCAGATTGACTACATCATCTGATTGGTGGGAACAGTCAGCAGACCAGCTCAGAAGACCACCACCACCAGCACCAGAAGTCTCGCAGTTGCTCAAATCATTTGCCTGCAGCTATAATAGCTCCTGCCTTTTTCCCAGATCTGCTCCTGCCTTCCAACCCCCCAGGTAATCTGACTTTGACCGTCGGCACTGAGTCCTGACTCTGGCTCTGACCACTGGTTCTGGCATCTGACCTCTGATCACGGGTGTCTATTCTGTCCATTAATGTCTGCTTTAACCACTCAGCATGATTACCAAAACCCCACTCTCTGACAAGCAGATACTCAAATGCTGGGGTGATAAAGAATGGATAGCTAGACGTGGCAGTAGAGGGAACCATGGATATGGAAGGAGATAATAAGATGTATGTATGGTTTTGGATGGGGACAGAGAGATATTCCCAACTGTACCAATCTCGGGCTAGTATCCTGTCCATGGTTAGTCCACATGATGTTCCACCTATCCAGCCTCCTGGGCATGAAACTCCCTTACTACGTAGCAGGACGTGCACTCCTGTCCCACAAGAGAGAGAAGCCAGGCCAAATCCATGCACCAGTACTGTCCAGCAGCAGAGGCATTTTGCTCACAGCTGATGGTAGAGTTACACCAACACCTCTCTTTCAGAGATGGCAGCACACTCTCCTCAGTGCACTGACTGCAGCAGGTACAGAAGACAGCCAAGCCCCTAGGGATATCTAAGACCACCAGCCCCACCATGCTCCTCCTTCCCCTTCTGCTCGGTACAAGACTGTGGCTGCTACAGTCTGGCCCCAACTCATCAGCACCATCACTAGGCTTGGACAGCGGAGGTTTGCAGGGCTGAGCATTGTGCTACACTGTGCGGCTTTATTCCAGGTATATAAGAGCTCCACA
Source organism: Podocnemis expansa (assembly GCA_007922195.1). Lineage (NCBI taxonomy): Eukaryota > Metazoa > Chordata > Testudines > Podocnemididae > Podocnemis > Podocnemis expansa. Next base: position 1,567,187 of record ML682065.1, read on the forward strand.
GGGCAATCCTGATTTGGTGCTGCCAGGTTAAGCACAGGCAACCACATGGCCACTGTCAGTCCGTGACCAGGCCTTGTCCCTTCCTAACTTCATGTCCCATCTTCAGAGATCTCTGCGTGGGGACTTTGTTTCCAAGGAGGGCGACAGGACCAAAGAGGGCTGGCCAGCAATGCTCCCTCTGCTTTTTCATAGGCTGCATGCAATGTTCCCTCTAATTTTTCATAGGCTGTGTGCTCAAAAAATTTCTTTTGTGCAAATTTTAGGAGCCATGTCCAAATTTGTGCACACTCCAGTGAGTGCAGTCAAACTTGTGAGTGCAATGAAGTAAGTGTGTATGATTCAAATAATATCTAAACTTTATTTTGATCTGGTGATGGAAATGGTTTTATAAATTACTAAACCTTATTTGAAACACGTTACTTGAAATCACCTTCTTAAAAGTAGGATAAAAGTATGAGCACTGTTGAATTTTTTTGTCCGCGCTTTATTTTGTTGTGTGGGTGGATTTCACAACCTGTGTGCATGGGCACATGTGCACAACTTAGAGGAAACATAGGCTGTGTGTGCAAAAAATTTCTTTTGTGCAAATTTTCTGAACTAGTTCCCAAATTTGTGCACACTCCAGTTAGTGTGGTCAAACTTGTGAGTGCAATGAAGCAAGTGTGTATGATGCAAATAATATTTAAATTTTATTTTGATATGGCGATGGAAATTATTTTATAAATTACAAAACCTTATTTGAAACATGTGACTTGAAACTGCCTTCTTAAAATAGCATAAAACTATTAGCAGTGTTGATTTTTTTTGTGTGCACGGGTTTCATGAGCTGCGTGTGAGCACACATGCACACAGCTTAGAGAGAACATAGCTGGCCAGTGGTGGCTGGTGATGACTTCCATCTTCTGAGGCCATTTCTCATAGACTTTATGTCTAGATGGGGCCATCGTGATCATCTAGCCCTGGTCTACACTGGCAGAGAAGTTTGACATAATGCCCTTCACCTCGACCTTCTTCAGCCTGTGACTCCACTGTCAGAGCAACAAGTTCGAATGAAATGGAGTTGTCATTCAACTGATAAAACATTACCCCTGCAAGTGGTGTAGCCCTGAAGTAAAAATCTACAATTCAAATTTAGGACCGAGTAGCTAGAGAACAGTGACTTTCCAGCTCATTGGCGCCCAGAGTTTGTCTCTTGCTGCTCCTGATTTTCCACTGTGCTGCATCAAGCCAGATAAAGAGCACAAAACTCGTCCCCTGGCTGCAGACTGCCACCCCACATTCCCTCACCTAGCTGCTCTCTGGGATAGCTACCTGCAGTCCAGTGCAATTCAGGAAGAAGTAACAATGGCTGCTGGGGACGCAAAAGCCTTGATCTATATGCAGAGTGTGAAAGTCTCCAGCAGATTCTGTAATTCGGCAGCCTAAACCTGAATAATAATCTCACCCCCAGTGTGGACAAGCCCTTTCTTTAACCTCCTGCATGATGCTGGCCAGAGAATCTCACCCACACCCTCCGGTAATTTACCCTTAGGCTGTGTTCACACACAGGGGGTTATTTCGATACGGTTGTTTCGAAACAACTTGTATCGAAATAACACCTTATTTCGAAATAACTTAATTCGAATTAACAGTTTGTTAATTCAAATTAAGGAAAAAAGCTCAAAGCGAAATAGCAGGTTCAGGCAACAGTTATTTTGAAACAAGTCACTGTTGTTTTGAAACAACATGTTCGCATGGCGTTGTTTTGTCCCCGCATGGGGTTCAACTTGTTTCGAAATAACGCCGTTGTTTCGAAACAATGGGACCCATTGTTTCGAAACAACCGTGCATCATGTGAACAGCCTAAATCTTATTTCGAAACAACCTCTGTTGTTTCGAAATAAGAGGGCTGTGTGAACACAGCCTTAGTCTTTGACTGCATTAGTGGAGTCCTCCCACCTTGATTTAAAGCCTTCAAGGTACAGAGAATCCATTATTCACACAAGTTCAGACCTGCAGGTAACCCATGTCCCATGCCGCAGAGGAAGGTGAAAATGTCCCCACTATTCTCCTTGGAGGACTGTTCAAGAACTTCACACCGCTCATGGTTAGACATCTTTGTTTCAATTCCAGCCTACATTTATTGATGGCCAGTTCATGTTGATTTGTTCTTGTGCCAACATTGGCTCCTACCTTAAATAACTCTTCTCCCTCCCTGGTGTTTATCTCGCTGATGTATTTATCAGAGCAATCGTATCTCCCCTCAGTCTTCGTTTTCTCAAGCTAAACACAACAAGCGGGTTCTCTAGTCCTGTAAGTATCCTAGTACCTTCCTCTGCATCTGTTCCAATTTGAATTTCACTTTCTTAAATATGAACTACATGCAGTATTCCAGAGAGGATCTCACCAGTGCCTTGTATGAGGGTACTAACACTTCACTATCTCTATTAAAAACATCTTGCTTAATGCATCCTCAGACTGCGTTAACCTTTCTCATGGTTTCATCATACAGGCAGCTGACAGTCGTTCTGTGGTCAACCAACACACCCACGTTTTTCTCCTCTTCTGCCACTGCCAGTTTATAGCAAAAATTCTTGTTATTAGCCTTGCTTTTTACTCTATTAAATTTCATCCCATTTCTATTACCCCAGTTTTTCAAAGTCGTCCAAATCTACTTATATGATATCCGAGTCCTCCCCCATATTGGCAACACCTCTCACCTTTGTGTCATCCACAAATTTTACTAGCATGTTCTCTCTTTTTGTGTCAATGTCTGTAATGCAAATGTTAAATGCGACTGGTCCTGAGACTGATTCCTGAGGATACGTCTACACTTGCAGGTTAGTTTAAATTAAGGAGGCTTGATCTGAACTAACTTAGGACCTATCTACATGAGGCTTTCATTAGTTTGAATTAAGGAATTCCTTCATTCGAATGAATGAAAGCTTAGTTTGAACTAGTAAGACCCATTGGTTACTTTGAACTAAACCCTTAGTTCTATCATTAGTTTAAACTAAGGATGATGTAGATGAGGATTAACTCAGCTTGAACTTAATAAATTTGAACTAAGGGCGGTTAGTTCGAATCAACAAAGTGGACTACTTTGAACAAACGTTAGTTTGAAGTAGTCCATGTTGTTAATTCAAACTAATAAGTTCAAGTTTAGTTCAAACTAACCCTTAACCTTATTAGTTTGAATTAACAAATCTGAACTAACTTTTCCTAGTGTAGACATAGCCTGAGAAACTCCACTAGCAACCTCCCTCCAGCCTGACAGTTTCCCTTTTGGCAGGAGCTGTTATAGTCTCTCCTTTAACCAGTTCCATGTCCATCTTTCAGTTCTCTGGTTCATCCCCAGCGTTTCCAATTTAACTAACAGTATTCCACGTGAAACAATATCAAATCCCTTAGAGAAATCTAGGTAGATTACATCCACTGCATTTCCTTTCCCTAAAATAAGTTACCTTCCTGAGGAAAACAAAGAAGACACTTTTACAGACTAAGAAATGCATTCATCTCATGAGCTTTCGTGGGGAGAAAATCCCACTGTATCAGCCGCTCGATGAAGTGGGATTTTCTCCCACAGAAGCTCATGTGATAAATATGTTTGTTAGTCTTTAAAAGTGCCACAGGACTCCTTGTTTGTTTTGCTGAACTAAGCTAACATGGCTCTCCCTCTGGAACTTCTTCAGGAAAAAGATCAGATTGGTCTGGCACCACCTACCTTCTATAGAACCATGCTGTATTTTAAATCAAATGCTGTTTATCACTAGGTCCTTAGCTACTCTATTTAATTTTTTTTAAGACCTTGCATACAAAAAAGGTCAGAAGAATGGGCCTGTAGTTCCTGTAGTTTCCCCAATTACTTTTTTCATCCTTTTTTAAAAATAGGAACTATGTTAGCAATTGTCCAGTCCCAGGGTACAACTTCTGAGTTCACAGAATCATTAAAAATCCTTGCTATAGAGTTTGCAAATTCATGTGCCTGCTCCTTTAATTTTCTTGGATGGAGACTATTTGGGCCCAGTGATTTGGTCCCATTAAGCATTTGAGTTTGGCTTCCACCTTAGATGTGGTAATTTCCCCTGCCATATTCTCATTTCCATGAGCCACCCTGCCTCTGCTCCCAAGATCCTCATTGCCTTTATTAAAAACAGAACCAAAATATTCATTTAGCTGCTGGGCCATACCATGATTATCTTGAATCTCCACCCCATCTTCTGAATTTAGCAGTCTCACTTCTTTCCTTGTTTTCTTTTTATTTATATAGCTAAAGAACCTTTTACTATTGGTTTTAATTTCCTTTTCAAGGTCCAGCTCTGCCTGGCTCTTGGCAGCTCTCACTTTATCCCTACACTTTCTGACCTCCAGGAGGTAGCTTTCCTTACTGATCCATCCCATCATTCACTCCTTGTAGGCTTTCTGCTTTCTCTTAATAACCTGTTTGAGATGCTTTTTCATTCAGTTAGGTCTGTAGTCCTTCCTGCGAATGTTTTTCTCTGGCTTGGGACATAGGCGTCAGATTAATTTAAGGTTTCAGAAATTAAGTAATTTCAAGTCTCCTCCACATTCAGATCAGTGAATTCTTTCACCCAGTGCGCTCCCCTATTTCTTTAAAGAAAAAAATTTGCCTTTTTAAATCAAGGTCCCTAATGGCAGACTTGTTTTGTTTATTCTTCCCTTTAGTTTAAACTGAGTTAACTCATGGTCACTCAAACCAGGGTTATCTTCTGCACCCAGTTCTTCAATGAGATCCTAGCCATTTCCCAATGCTAACGCCATGTTTACCTTTATGGTAGCAAATTCACTGCCATCCAATTGTTTTTTCCAGCTTGATTTAGCAGTCCTTGCTCAGTCAATTTAGAGTATGTTTATATTTACAATTTAGTTCAAATTAATTTGAACTAAATTAATGCATGGCTATACTGGCTTTCATTACTTTGAACTAAGAAATTCCTTAGTTCAAAGTAATGAACACTTACTTCAATGTTATAAAACCTCACTTCGAAGTAATGCTTAATTTGAACGTATTAGTTTGAATTAACCTACTGGAGCTGCCTTAATTCAAACTAACCGCTAGTTCAAAATAACACGGTTTGACCTTCTTTGTCCCAGGGTGCCTTCCTCTTTCTATATTTTGGGTGGGGGCATGGCCCTTCTTGGGGGCTGTGTTGCTACACTTCCCACGGCACCCCCCCTCCTAAATCAACTGTTGTGTGAGGCTGTGAACAGTCTGCCTGTCTTCTGGGAAGGATGGAAGAATGAGGTGTCAGTTGTGAAAGACAAGTTATTCTGTGGGCTGCCCCTTTGCATGTGCTCCCCCTTCTGCCTGTACTCAGGATGGGTTTTGCAAACCCCATGCATAGCACGTAGAGGCTCCAAGCAAGATCATGACACAACTGAGTCAAGTGCTGGCTATATACTCAGCTCCAGATGGAGGGGGCAGCTAGCAGATTGGCTGGGTGAGGAAGTGGATAGCTAAGAGGTGTGAGCCACTTAGGGGGGAGAAGCCAGAAGATTTGAGCCACGCAAGGGACGATCCTTATCTGCTGCATCAGGCAGCTGTTGAGCAACCCACTGAGGTTTGTATGGAGCGGGGGAGATGAAAACGACCTGGTGTGAGGCCAGTTGGAGTCTGTGCCACTGAATTTTGCACCTTTCACCCTAAGACCAACGATCATTTTGTAACTCAGCAGTAAGGGTGTCCAGTGTAAGGCTTGTAGAACGAAAGACAGACCTGTCCAATGTAAATACCCACCACAGGCAGAGGCGATCGCCCTAGTGACACCATGGGGACATCTCTAAAAAGGCAGAACACTGGCTGCACATCCCTGGAACTGGAGGTTGTTGGGTACAAGTGACAGCACAGTATATATAGCCCTTAAAGTAGCTCCCAGTAAGCCTGATTATGGTGGTGACAATTGGCCCCCAACAAGACTGAGGCCCCATTCTATTAAATGCTCTGCAAGAGTCCATGCAAGAGTCCATGATCCAGGCAGCCCTTGTTTTTCAGATGGGAAAATGAGGCATGGAGCAAGTGACTGACTCACATGCGTCACTCTAGAAGTCTGCAGCAGAAATAAAAAAAAAAAAAACAAACCCACCTCACCGGATCCGTGGGTTAGTGTCTTAACTGCAAGGCCAGCCATGAAATCAGAGAAGTAGGAAGGGACCCCAGGAGATATCTGGTTCAAACTCCTTGCTCAAAACAGGACCTACCTCAACTAAATTAGCTCAGCAGGGCTTTGTCATGCTCTGTGATCAGGCATTAATGCTTCACCAGAGTGGGCTTGCTCTTCGTGCCCAGGTTATTACTATGGTTTGTATTACTGGAGCTCCTAGCCATGGCCACTGGGCTGGGTGCTGGATTAACACAAAACAAAAAAGAACTGTCCCTGCTAAAAGGAGCAATCTTTCCTGAGTTCGATGTCACCATTGGGAAGCCCCTTCCAAAATAAGGCTTGCCAGAGTCCCTCACCACCTGTTCATAGGGTCTAATTCAATTTGGCTAGTTTATTGCTCCACTTTTTCTTTCTTCATGCGTGGCACAGCCTTTTTCTTTGTATTAATTGGCGATGGAGGCCTTTCTCTGCTCGGGTTTGCTAGAGGGCGACAGTGGCAGTATTCTGCCAGGTTCTGTGATTTGGCTTGGCCTTTTTTGGGGGCTGGCTGGTTCCTGCTTGAAACGTTTGCGCTGGTTTTATTTAGGAGTGTTGAGGTGCCGATGGGTAGGCATTTGCCAAATGTGTTAGAGAAATAAAAGATGAGGCACTGCAATAGTCAAGCCAAAGTTATAGCCACCACGACAGCCGGGAAAGCGTGACAAGGGCACATTTTATGGGAGGGTCTGGCCTGAGGACAGGAGGAGACAAGCAGAAAGATGGCTTTTCAGAAGCATGTGACAAAGACAAAAACAAGAAATTCCAGGCCAGTAGTAGCAGAGGCATCTGGATAAAATTACAACCATACAGCTCCAGAGAGAGGGAAAAAAAACCCTTTATTAGAACTACTGACAAGTCTCGCTCTGTCTGAAGGAAATTTAAAGAAGAAATACACCGATCAAGGGGTTATTTTTATTCCCAGACTGAGTTCGTTTCCCAAATGAAAAACTTTCTTCACCTTTTTTTTTCCCTTTCTACTCAAGTCCTTTGGAAAAATCCCCGTGATCCCCACTTTATGAAACCCATAAAAAAACTTGGAAATCTCTCCTGGCAGATGCCGGTAGGACTGGTGTTTGAGGCACAAGCTTATTGGTTCTGATGGAGAGGGGGAGAGGGGGTGGCCAAGGCAGTGGGAAAAGTGCTCTACTTGGAAGCTTTCTCAAAGGCGTGTTACTCTGCTTAAAGGTCAGCGGGATGGAGTCATAACAAGGGGAAAAACACGGCAGAAGAGGAGCTTGTCTGTGGGCCAGAGCTGTGGTCCCTGGTGGGGTCTCAGAAGAATTTTCTCCGGGAGTGGGGAGGCTTCAGTGAAAAGCGTTGGGAGTCCTGAAAGATGTGGGTTTGGTCTTTAGGGTTTTATTTATTTATTTTAGACATAATGCTGGGAGCCTAAAGAAGTGAGGTGTCCTCTTCCCACAGGCTGCTGTCCTGCAGACCTGAGTGGAAAGTACGCCCCCACCATACCTGTGCCTAGCTTCTTCCCCCGGGGTGAGAAGCCGTATCTACCTAGGCACATCAACGGCCTCCATCCCTGTGGTATCAATACACTTGCCCCCCTGTAATGGCCTTAGCCTGACAGTGGCCTGTGGGGCATGGAAGGGCTAAAATCCCCCCTGCACAGACCAGGAACGGAGACACAATGAGGCCCAAAATGACAGGAGACGTCTATTGCTGAGAAATGAAATGAATCCAAGTCACTCGATTCCTAGTCTACAGCTCAAACCACGTGGACCTCCCCAGTCAGTCTTCTCTCTGAGACTAATACCCGGGGGCCAACTATGCGCCCGGCTTTTGTGCTAGGACACCTGTCCTCTAGCAAGGGGTCTGAGACTATTAATGCCCCAGAAGGGAAATTCACTGTCAAGTCTGGGACTGAACTCTTCTTTCTTTCTATTTATCTCCACATTCCCCAGTCTACCCATTGCCTTCCACATAAAACCAACAGTAATAGCAATGTTGTTGGTGGGGACGTGAAAGCTCTGGCTCTCTCCTTGTCCAGGGTAAACTGGCTTGGGGAAAGGAGTTGACTTTTAACTGTCTTAGATTGAAGACATTTATTTTTGTTGGGTGGCTGGCACTTACTAGGCAAAGAGGGTTCAGAGTTGGACTCATCTTTCCCATGCTGCTTTTAAGAGCAAGATACTGCTGAGCCAATTTCTCTACTTAGATACCCATGAAACCCATTTGAAACCCATGCTGGGGTGGCTTGAGGACAGAATATGATGTTGCAGATACAAGGATCTTACTACAATCATAAGGCCAGAGGTCTTGGAGAGAGCTCCTGGGTCTTCAGGTCTGGTCCTCTGCTCTAGCAGGTAACCTTATCATATAATCCCACTCATCATCGACATTAGTGACAGACAAATCCCATCAGATCTCTTTGTCAGCATGTCTTGGATAATCTAGTTCAGTTCACATGCCTCCCATTATTATTCTTATTTATTATTCATATAACATTAACAGTTAGAGGAGATCAGGGCCCTCTTGTGTTGGACTATACATAGACAGTCTCTGCCTAACAGACTAAATACAAAAAGGGAAATAGTGGGGAAATGTCTTGCCTAGGATCACACAGTAAGTCAGAGGCAGAGCCTGAAACCTAGATATTCCAGCCAAGTGTCCAGTGCCTCCTAAGGACAGTTACTGCGTGAATGGGGCTGGGGGGCAATACACCCATTGTGCATCACTGTCCCTTTCTAACCTGGTTTGTTCTTCTTTTTCTCCTGTTCTCAGTTTTTGACCTGTGAAAGCAGAGATAGCCCCCTGCTCCTGGACCACTGGCTTCAAAGCTAAGTAGGTTCCAGGGGAAGCCATGTTAGTTAGTAAAGCAAAAAAAGCAAGGAGTCTTGTGGCACGTAAAGACTAACAGATCTATTTATTGTTTGAGCTTTTGTGCAATAAATAGATCTGTTAGTCTTTAAGTGCCACGAAGCTAAGTAGATAGCTGGGCTTGGCAGAACCTGACTTCTACTTTTGCAATAAAATTTGGACCAAAAATATCAGCCTTTATATTTAAGAATTTTTTTCAATAGCAGGAAATGATGGAAGGGGAACAGACAGACAAAAAAGGACCAAACAATTATTTAACAGCAGTAGATGTTGAGATTCAGAAATTAAAGTTTTATGATCTTTAAAAAAACACAAACTGTCAACATCGCATGTCAAAACAGACAAAGTAAATACCCTTAAATCAAACTCTGATCAGTTCACAGACAGCATTTTTCTTATTTTTCCTCTGTTCATTTCAATTAGCGGGATGGAAATATTTGTTACCGGGTTGTGTGCATGTGGTGAAATCAACATTTACCGACATGAGTGGATAAAAATCTAACCCCTCCAGGCCTGCATATATAACATGTCCCTGAGAATAAGACTAAGGAAATGGTGAACTCACTTCCTGATGACCTGCTTTCTGGCATTCATGCTCACACAGTCTTGCTGCATTGAGGATGTACAACCTGGGCACTTCATGGTGCTTATTGCGCAGTCCCAGGCTTTGAAGAGCCCTGCTGCCGTAATGAAACCAAGGTGCTGACTAACCCCTCCTGTCTCCACTTATACAGTCAAAGAACAAGGGAGCCAAGCCGGATCTGATAGACCACGAAACCTCCCGAGCTGTTCCAGTCACCCCTCAGTCTTCCAGCTAGAAATGCTTCCTGTAAGGCTGTCTGAGAAGCAGTAATTATCCCTAAGACAGAAAACACTAGCTGGGCACTTCTTTCCTCACTGAGTGTCTGGTTGATGTTTAGCAGGGAGGTGTTAAAACCTTCCTGGGGACACGCACTGGGATGAAGAGGACCTGTTCTGAAGGCATAAGGGTTGCACAGATTTCATGCTGCAAAGCAGGATAGCGCACTATGGCCAGAGCTATTCATGGAGTAAGCGGCTATCCCAGGTCTGTCAGGAGATGGTTCAGGGCATTTACTTTAAAGCTCTATGGATCTGGACCAGCGTCTTTCATTTCTCCCTCACACAATTTCTCTGGGTCTTCATCCATTCCCCGTTTCCTTCTTTCACCCGTTGTCCCTGCTTTTCTGTTCTGTTCTCTTCCTCTCACCACCCGTCTCTCTCTTGCCTCATCCCATTTCCCATGACTCCCTCCGCCCTCCCACACATGCTTTGCTGGGCTATTCTGAGATCAATCTTACACAGAGCCTTAAAGGTGGCTGCCAGTGGGTAGGACATTGAAAAAGGCCCCACTGAGCCCACAGTAAGATCAATTCCCTTGCCCACCCTGAAATCCGTCGGTAGGGAATCTCATAGGCCTCCAACCTGAACGTCCTCCTAGGCCACCCTAAGGAAGGCTGCCTCTAGCACATCTGCGGAGATGAAGCATCCTGTGAAAGTGCGAAGCCATGCACCACTGAGAGCTGGTCAGACAGAAGCAGGACCACAGCTGGAGAGAGACTCAGTGTAGAGCATCCATGTCCCCTGCTCCGGCTCCCCTTTGCCTATCCTCCCCGCTGCACTTGGAAATCACGGGACTTTCCATGTGCTCCCTCTTCCGGGTGATTTTTAGCCTGATCCCGTCTATCCCTAGGGTGAGCACAATTACACAGCTATGAAGATGCTCATCCCCATGTCTCTTGTTCTTGTAAAGTCATACCCCTAACTGAAACCACTACATCAGTCTAAAAACAGTTTATAGACTAGGCTGGTGTGAAAATATGCCTGTGTTATTGTGACCTGTGTTCTCCCTCCCCAGCCCCCTGTTTCTGTCTCATTCACCTATTGCATTAACCAAGGGTCCTTACATGAAGGGCTTCTCTGACCTCATGTGTGTGCAATGTCAGCAAAACGGAGCCTTGATCCCTGGCTCAGGCCTCTAGGCATCATGGTAATTATTAATTTGTCACTATTATTAGTGACTAAATTGACTAAAGTAAAATCATTCTCCAAGCTGAGCAAAGTACAAATACTGAACAATGCACCGAGGTGACAGGTCATTAGTAGAGATCAGGGGAGAGCTCATTTGCACCCTGCTTACAGACACTGTAGGTTTCACAGCCAGAAGAGATCATTAGACTTTTTGGGTCCTGCTCTTCCCCTCATCATGCGTTCACGTAATGGCCATGCATAACGAGGCCCTTTTTCAAGTGATGTGTCAAGACCACTGGCTGGGGACCAGAGGCTACAGCAGCACAGTCAGGCTGTGAGCCCTCTGCCTGGCCTGAGTTATTATCACACACACCCTGGGCTATTCAGGAGGGAGGGTATTTAAGAAAAGAAGTTGTGATTGCCACCAGCAGGGACTGAAGCAGGAGCAGAAAGCATCTGCTTGAGCAAAAGAGCCCAGGCTCTGTAGTGGAAGGCTGTCATGCCCTCAAAAGAGCAGATCCAGAAGGAGATGACTAACACACTGAACAGAGGGACAGATTTGTTGTTCTCCAACTGGATGCTGCTTGTTTCCTTGCAGCCTGACCCACTTTCCCTCACTCCTTGGGAGCAAAACAAACAAGGACTTCTGCAGCATTTTTTAAGACTGAGGCCATGTCCACACATACATCATTATTTTGAAATAAGTTATTTCGAAATGAATTATTTCAAAATAAAGTCCTTATTTCAAAATAAGTTAATTTGAATTAAGGGAAAGCCTGCTTTCAAAACGGCTGTTATTTCAAAATGGTTATTTCGAAATAAGGCCGTTTGGACATGTTGGTTCGAAACAGTTGTTTCGAAACAATGGTGTTGTTTTGAAACAACACGTCCAAACGGTGTTATTTCGAAATAACTGTTTTGAAATAACAGCCGTTTTGAAATGAATGGGGTTTAAGCTGTTTCAAAATGATGGTTCTTATTTCAAAATGACAGAGCCTGTCATTTCAAACTAAGAAAACGTCACGTGGACATTCAGTTTTTCATTTCAAAACAACCAGTGTTGTTTTGAAATAAAAGACTCGTGTGGACATACCCTAACAAATTTATTTAATGCATGAACTTTTGTGGGAGAAAATCCCACTTCACTTTGAAGCTAGGGGAACTTACAGAATGGAAGGAAAATAAATGCAGGGAAGTGTAAGTCATAGGAGCACACCAGACGGTTACAGCAAATCAAAGCAGTTGTTTAGATTCAAATACTGTGGAACAATATATTAGAAGGTGGGGATGCAGAGAGAGGGGAAAATCATTTATGGTAGTGAGAAAGTCAGTTCAAATCTCTGTCCAAGCCTAAGGTAACGGTGTCAAATTTGCATATGAACTCTATATCCTAGCAGAATCTCAGTCCCCTTCTGCTCAGACCTAGAACGCCCCATGGGTTGCTTCCTGTCTAGATTAACAGTAGGATGCCTGGTGGCTTGGCATGAAATCAGGCTCTTTCTAGTTATTTCTATGCATATAAGGGTTGGACTTGAAATGTTAAAAGTAACCCCCTGGTCAATGTGAGGTCAGGAGAGGGTATGGTCTGCTGGCAAGCCAGAGAGGTCATCTTGCATCTTTAATTCACAGCATTGTGGCTCATGCTTTTTGCTCTAGAAGGGCCCCTCCTAGCGGGCAGACATTACCAGAATCTAGAAATTCTCTCTCTGCATCCCATCCTGAGGTGACATGGACCCAATCAAAATGGGAGAATTGAAATCCCTCATTATTTTCTATTCTCCCTGAGCAGTTCATAGTCACCATCACCATCTATTCTATTCCTAGAGTGATGATCTTATAGTTCGTGTGGGTTGGAGATTTTATGCTGCAATTTGATTCTGTTAAGAAGTTTACGATATTTGATTCTCGGTTCTCTTTCCTAAAGATCTCCACCTTTGCCACCAGCGAAAGCTACTCTGATATTCCTGCCAAGTTCCAAAGGGCAGCTGTGTTAGTTCAGTTCAGCAAAAGAAGCAAGACGTCCTGTGGCACTGAAATACTAACAAATTTATTTATTGCATGAGCTTTCGTGGAAGAAAAGTTTAGTACCCTGGTACTACTGTGTTCATTTGATTGTTGTTGTTCCATCAAGTTTCGGTGATGTTACCATATCAATATCCTCATTTAATATCACACATTCAAGTTCACCCATCTCAGTATTTAGACTTCTAGCACTTGAATACAAAAACCTATAAAATTTTGTCAATATTTAGTTGCTGGCCTTTATGAGATATAATTGAATGGGACTCTTTCATTTGACTGTATCTCTTTCATTTCTACCTACATGTTAACAACCTCTATTCTCTCCTCGCCCTAGGATAAAAAGTATCTCCTTTAATAAATACTCCCCTCAGAAATGCCTTTCTCCAAACCTTATGTTTCTCCACATCGGTTGGCTTCCCCCCAGCCCTTAGTTTAAAAAGTCCCCAGTGACTTTTTCACTTTTACATGCAAACAATCTGGTTTTGGTTTGGTTTAGGTGGAGCCTATCCATTCTGGGTAGGCTCCTCCTTTTCCAAAAAGTTCCCCAATTTCTAATAAACTGAAATCCCTCTTCCCAACCCCATTACTGCAGGCATGCAATGAGACCCTGATGTTCTGGCTGCCTAATCGGCCCTGCACACAGTATTGGAAGCATTTCAGAGACGCTACCAGGAAGGTCCTGGACTTTAAACTCTTACCTAGAAGCCAAATATAGCCTCCAGGACCTCTCTCCAACATATACCATGATCACCAGCACCTCAGAAGTTTGTCTAAATGTCTCAAGGGGTGTGTTCACACAGCACTCTTATTTCAAAACAACAGAGGTTGTTTCAAAATAAGAATTACCCTGTTCACACGATGCACGGTTGTGTCGAAACAACGTGTTCCGTTGTTTTGAAACAACAGTGTTGTTGCGAAATAACTTAAACCCCATGTGGGGATGAAACAACATTGTTTCAAAACGATTGTTTCGAAATGATGCCGTCTGAACATGTTGTTTCGAAACAACGGTGACTTGTTTTGAAACAACTGTTGTCTGAACCTGCTATTTCACTTTGAGCTTCTTTCCTTAATTCGAATTAACAAACTGTTAATTCGAATTAACTTATTTCAAAATAACCCGTTATTTCGATGCAAGTTGTTTCAAAACAATTTGGATCGAAATAACCCGCTGTGTGTGAATGAAGCCAAGGAGTTTTGCAACCATCACACCCAGCAGGCACTTCAAATTCCCTATCACTATTACCTGTCTCTTCCTAATAACCGAGGTCCTCTCCCCTAGTGGGCCATCCTCAGTGCGAGGGGATACCATGCTATCTATTTCCCTGTATTTCAGTTTGTTCTCTTTGCCCAAGACTTCATCCTCCTCAACAGCACAGTGGCTGTCAGACTCAAGGTGGGACCACTCTCCTCAGCCCTTGAAAATCTTCTCTTTGCAGCTCTCCACTCCTCTCCTTCAGCAAGCCTGATCTCAGGAGCCCATACTCGCTCTCTGGGGGCATGAGTGGTTTGCTCCAAAGGCACACATATGCAGCCTGCTCAGGAGGCACAAAATCATACAAGCGGCATTCAGTGCAATAAACTGAATAGCTCCCACTCAGCTGCTGTGCTTCTGCCAACGGGGTTGAGGTGGGGAGGCACAGGTACTGGCCTAAATTTAGAAGATGTTTGTAGGTTTATCTGCTTCTCATGCTCCATCTCTAATTCTCCTGTTTGCTGGCACCTCACCAAGAGGGGATGTGTCTTCATGTGCCACCCAGAGAGATCATCCACCTGGAATGGGCCTCTTCTGCTTTGAGCAACATGACCCGTGTTCAGGCAGGATGGGACAAGGGGAATAAACTACCTTGACTCTCTCAACCACCAGCCCAGCCCTTGCAGACAATCATCTTATGCATCAACACCACAGGGCCTCGCTGGGCGCCAGGCGTGAGGGGAGACCATGTGGAACTAGGCCCACTCCACCTCCTCCTCCTGTCCATCATGCTGGGAGCAAATTCAGCAGCATGCTCCCTCTCTGGCTGCCAGATGCATAGAGCTGTAGTCGAAGGGAAAGCATAGCCCCCCGTTTCTCTAAGTGGGTGGGTGTGTTTTTTTCAGAATACCAGGCAATTATTGTATTTATTTTGCCTCTGTCAAAAGGGAAACCGGTTGGCTTTTGCCAAGTAACTTTACACCGAAGTATTTCCTTCTGTTTGTCTTAAAAAACAGCTGAGTGTAGATGCTACCTTTGGGTTGTGGGGTTGCTGGGGACTGGCAGAGGCTCTGAAGTGGTTCTGCAAGCTCAGCTCCCTTCTGGAGGCCTATTCTTACTTTTGCAGCTAAGACAGGGGTGAAGGAGCTGATCCAAAAACCACCCAGGTGCCAAGCGAGGGTCTGTCCATGTGGACAACTATGTGAGCAGTGATGCATTTTGGCTGCCTGGATCCAAAGACAGGCATAGACTGGATAAGATTACCAGAATGCCTGGTGCCTCACTTTTTAAAATAAACCCCCATTGGCAGACTTGCAACCAACAGGAATCACAGGTTCCAAAGGGGTCGCCACATCAGTCTAGCTCAGTGAAAAAAAATGAGGAGCCTGGTGGCACTTCTAAAGACTAATGCATTTATTTATCACATGAGCTTTCATGGGAGAAAATCCCACTTTGTCAGACACTTGAAAGTGAGGAACTTACAGAAATTCCCCCTCTTCAAGCAGCTGACAAAGTGGGATTTTCTCCCACAAAAGCTCATGAGATAAATAAATTCATTAGTCTTTAAAAGTGCCATCAGGCTCCTTGTTTGTTTTGCTGAACTAGACTGATGTGGCTACCCCTTTGAAATCTGGAGAAGCAGGTGCTGTTTATCCACAGGATGGGTGCCGCATGGGCATGTCCTCTCTGTGCCCGAGCCCTGGAAGGTGTGAATCTGTTACAGCTTCCAGCCATAGAGTGTGGATCTTTCTGTCCCTGGGCTGTACCCAGCTTATGAGGCCTCTGAGCTGCTATGTGACAGCAAATGAGAGGCTCTCATCTCTAGGCACTTTCTGAGAGAGTACAGAAATCCCACCTCATCCCACCCTGCTCCATGTCCTGTCTGCGTCAGCTCCGATAAATAGCATCGTGTGGTGCCCAGTCGTTTACTCTCCAGCTCTCCAGGATGTGGACCTGCAACAGACACTGGCACTGGGTGGCCTAACGAGCACAGCAGGCCTGATTAGCTACCCTGCTTGATTGGTGGGAGGTGTCAGCAGACCCGCTTTTAATGCGCAGCAGCAACAGCAGTTCAATAGCTATTGAAAGCATTTGTCCATGGCTGCAATAGCCCGTCTGCCTTCCTTGTAATGGCTCTAACCTAGCCCTGACACTCATTCTTAACTTTGGTTTTGACCCTTGATGCCAATGCGTGGCTTCTGACTCCAGCTCTAACCACTAGCTCTGACTGTTCCCATCCCACTCTTTGACACTGAACCTCCTGTCAGCCATGATGCCCAGGGATACAGCCCCATGCTCCATGTGTCCCTAAATCTCCAACCGCTTCCAACTGGGACTGAACAACAAGGGCTGAAACACTCAATAAATTGCCTTTTTCTGGTCATTCCCTCTGAAGAGTCTGGCAGTCGCCACCTTCAGAAGACAGGATATGGGGCTAGATGGACCGCCCCAAGCAACAGGAAGCTACCCTTTTTGCAAACAGTCCTTTTCCTAAGAAGGCAGAAGAGATGATTGCCAGTGCCATGCCCTCCCGTGGAAGGAGACACACCAGGTAAGGAAAACAATTGCCCTGCGGTGGGCACGAATGGGTTTCCATCAGATAAGCAGCCTGACTGGCAAGGGACACACGAGACCCTGGATTGTATTTTCATCATGTAATTCATTTCTTTCTCCCAGTGAGGAATTTGATGGTTTCTGCATTTCTCACCTCATTTCAGTGCATATTTGTGGACTGCGCTGAGTTCCCTGTAAAGTGAATTTACTGCAGGTTGGAGCTGGCAGGTCAGAAAAAGTGATGGGTCATCCTGGAGCCAGCAAATATGCTCCCTTTCCTTGGGTCTCCCACTGCTGGGGATGTTACTGGACCTCTACATGCTAGTTAACCCAGAGTAACATCCCCACCGGTGAATCCTAGCAGAATTCCCAGTCCTGGGAAGGAAAAAGGACAACTTCTTTTTGCTATAGTGGGTAGGTCAGCTGCTGCACTGTGCTGGATGCAATCGGAAATGCTCAGCTGTGTGTCATAAGTCCTATACAGTTAGAGATTCTCCTTTAGCTCAGGTGCTATGGTTACAGAAGAGTAAAGTCCTATCTGACCAATGATTTGCTATAATATAATAAATCCTGAGGGCCTCCTTCAGTTGATGAAGAAACTCCAAGTTCTATCGAATCAAATGAAAATCTTTTGCATTTTTCATTAGGGGTCCTCTAGTTATTTATGAACATTAGCTAATCTTGCACTTGCCCTCTGTGAGTTATCAATCCTAGTTTACAGTGAGGAAACTAAGGCATTGGGGAGGTTAACTCATGCCTTACCCCAGTGAGACAGTACTGGATTGAGTAAAAAAAAAAAAAAGGAAGATAAGAGTCCCCATTTCCCTGTCCCGGGCTGCCCACACACAGCTAGGCAAGTGCCCCCTCAGTCTTTCCTACAGTACACCCTGCTCTTCCAGCCCGGGGCTCCCCGCACAACCTGGTTGCTTCCCCTCAATCCTGGCTTGAGCCCCAACCACCTTCAGGCCAGATCTAGGCTTCTGGGCCACTCTATGAATGCATTTCAGCCCTGATCCATCCACCTTCTTCCCACCTTTACCCACCCTAATCTGGCACGGAGCACACGCAAATCTCATGCACCTCCTCGCCCTTCACCTCTAATTAATCATCCTGGCCTTGCCCTGGACAGAGGCTGCAGGCTGTGGAGAGCTGATTTCATTCTGCCTGGCATTGTGTGCTCTGTTCGAACACAGAGTTTTTCTTCAGGACCTGTGTAACTTGAAAGCTTGTCTCTCGCCAGCAGAAGCTGGTTCTTACCCACCTTGTCTCTCTAATATCCTGGGACCAACACGGCTGCACGCATTGAAATCATGAACACGAAGGAACCTAAAGACCTTTCCAGATATGGGCCACAGTCTCCTGAATAACAGAGAACGTGACAGGGGGAAAAAACCCTTTTTTCCTGCTCATCTGTGTTCCAGCATCATCATTTTTGCTCTCTGCTTAAATAATCGGGTGAGAGGCATCTTCACTGAACCCCAGATAGACAGAAATACAGGACTGTGAGCCCCCTTTGGGGTCCTCATGTCCCATCCCTGCTGTGACAGGTGACTCAGGTCTGTCAGCCTGTTCAAAAATCATCAAGCTCTGTCTTAAAACTTGGTAAATTGGGTCCCCCTCTGCTTTTACACAGAGGCTGTTCCAGAACCTCCTTCTCTGGGGGCTAGCAACCTTCTGATTACAAGCCTAAATTTACTCCTGGCCAGTTTAACACCATTTGTTTTTATAGCAAACACAGTATTTTGCCTTAAATAGCTCTTCTCTCACTCTAGTGTTCATCTCCCTGAGGTATTTATGCACAGAAATCAAACAGCACAGTTGACCCCTTGTCCCCCACCAAAAGCAAAAGTAAGGATGCGGTTCAGATCATATTCCTGCATGCGTTCAATGCCTGTCTCCATACGTTCTCTAACCTGCCAGTCAGAAATCAAAGGAGGCCAGAATCTGCTCCCAGTTACACTGGTTTAAATCTGGAGTGACTGCACTCACTTGAGTGGATGTGCACCCGAGAGCAGAACTGGGTGCAGAACACAAATTTTGCAGCGCAAGCTGTTGGGTCACTAGAAAGAAGTGGGAATTGAGTGATTTATGCCTATAAACAAAGGCCATTGTTAGAATGCGCTGAAGGATTTTCATGGAGACAGCATCAAATTTCAGGCTTTCTGCTACTAAGTAAACACACTGTGATCTGTGGAGGCTGCCGCGGCCTCAAAGAGTGCAGGAAGAGGAATTGTTCGTATGCATTTGGGCTCCTGTGCACCCTGAACGCTCAGCTAAACTCCAATATACTTCACAAACTACACACCCGCCATGGAAAGGCAACCACCTCTGGAGCTGAAAACAGCAGCTGTCCAACAGTGCGTTCCAAACCACACAACAGCATAGGGCCATGAAATGAATCATGCTGCATCCACTTGAAATTGCAGGGGGGATTTTCAATGGATCAGATATAGTGCCTCAAATAAGACAGGACAGTGGGACAAATAGCAGCGCACTTGTGAACAGCATTATCGGGCAGTCTTTAATAACCCTAAGATGTAGGAGCATTGGTTTTACATTACTTCTTCAGCAGAACATCTCCAATACGACACTTCAAGACACTTTGTCGTGCACTGATCCAAAGCCAGGAGTGCCATGTACTGAATCGCCCATAGAGCTTGCTGCAGCACACAGCTGTTTTTTGGACATGTTCCATGCGAGTACTCAGGCTGCTTGATTTTGCTTAGGTGGAGGAACCTCAGCACAAAGATCTAAGTGCTTAAAGCAAGACAAAATGGTCTCTTTAAAAGCCCATCAGACTGATCTAAACCACATTGGCGGCTGAGACATGAAAGGTCCTAATCTCTGAGGAACAGCATGAGCAATGGTGATGGGGAATTTTTTGCTGGTTATCTGCAGTCATAACTGACACCTGTGCAGGGTTAGACTCGATCCTGCCCATTTAATGGCCCCTGGATTTGTGTAGCCCACAAAAGGTTTAGCTTCCCAGTGTCTTGAAAGGAGCCATCAATCATTCCCCAAGAAAACACTGCCGGAATCCAAACCGGCATCCACAACTGCAGCTTGAGAGCTCATCCATTATTCCCCCTCGGCCCAAACAGAGATTCTGTTGTATTAAAGAAAACCCCAAACCCCAAGATTGTGAGAGTTCAGTCAGGAGACACGTTCCATCTCGTAACACGCATGTGGCACGCGTCCAAGTCAGCATGACCTATGGGCTGCTCCCTCAACACTTCCTTCCATACAGCGCCATTAGTGCTCGACACGCATTGATCATCCTGCCGGCTCGCCCACTGTGTGCTCTGTACGTCCTCGACGCCGTACGCAGCAGCTCCCCTCCCCCAGTTCATTGCTCCGGCTCCAAGCTCCTCTCCTCCAGGCATTGAGCTCATCCCTCTTTCATTACACGGTTTGTTTTTCCTTTTCCTTTTTGCTCCCAGGCTGCTGACGTACAGATTTATAGCCAAGTGTCTTGGCCCAGTTCTATTTACCCTGGGAAACTTCTGGAAAAGAATTCAGGGCTGAAATTCGTCTATGGCAAATTCAGCATCTCAGTCTTAGCACCCTTCAGAATAGCTGAATTTGGGCCAGTTCTTGGTCTTTTGGGTTTTCTGTCCCTTCCCCCTTTTCTCCCAGCAAAAAATGTTTAATGAATCTCAGCCTTTTTAGGTTTCCATTCTGTCCCTTTCCTTCCCACACTCGACAGCCTCCCAAAATAGGTTCTGCTGCTGCCGGGATTTCCCTCCCATCGAGTTGCTCTTGGGCATGGCCACTAACAGCTTCTAATCCGTTCTTGTTGAAGCATGTCCCAGGCCTTGGCTACTGTCATTCGATTCTCCCCGGCCTTTCTGTGGAAATTCTTCCAAAAGCCAAAGAGTGGTTGGCTGCCAGCTGTCGGGGTAATGATCCCGAACTAGAGTCACCACATTCATGGGTAGTTTAGCAACGTATTTTCTTTCCAGAGTAGCTTTCTCCTGGACAGTGTTCAGGGATCCCCAGCTTCAATTCATTTTGACTGTTAGAAAACCCAGGGTTGGGGTTTTTCCCCCCAAAGTCGCCTCCAATATAGACTGCCAACCTGCAAATGCTTTCCTTTACTGCAAATATGTCAATCTTTTTTTTTTTAAAAGATGTATTTTAAGATTATGGATCCAATTCTCCATTTCTCTGCATCTCATACTTTCATTGACACCTATGCAAAGTAGCTGTTACATGGGAGCCCACCAGAAGGGTGGAATTTACCACTCACTTTGTATTTGTGCAAATGGCCACCCCAAGAAACTCAAAGCCAGTAGCAATAACAAGATGCAAGGCCCACCTGCCTCATTCTGTCATGTTGCTTTCGTAGCTTCCATTTTCCATTCCTCTGGCCAGATTCTGAATCCCCTTCCTTTCTCTGGTGAGCAGCTACTCCATCCAACCTACTCATGTGAATAATGACCCGTTGGCAAGAGTAATAGGTTAGCTATCTGGCTCCTTGTTTATATGCTGCCCTTTAGGACTAGATTTTTGTCTCCGTCACTCACGCTGAGTAGTGCCTGACTGGGCAGATAGTGTCTCCTGGCATCTCTGGGAAGCCATGTGGCCTAGGTCAGTGGTTTTCAAACTTAGGGTCAGTACCCAGTACTCGGTCACAGACTGTGCAGCACTGGGTCACGGCATGCCCTGCTGCTGCCACCAAAAGACTGGAAAGCATTGCTCAAATATATGATCGGTGGATCTTGGACATAAATGATTTTTTTCAACTGGGTCCCAAGGAAAAAAGTTTGAAAACCACTGGCCTATGTGATCGCACAATTAAAGAGGCATTAGGAGCTCTGGGTTCTGTTCCTGCCAGCAGCCAACTGCATGATCTCAGGAAAACCATTTTGCTATCCTGTGCCTCAGTTTCCCCATCTGTCAAAGCAGGATGAAAATGTTGACCTCTTTTGTAAAACCCTGTGTGGTCTTCTAATGGAAAGTTCTGAAGAAGAACCAGATATTATTGCTTTGGGCATGGGTAATAGTCATCCAGAATAGATGGATAGAATTTGGCTCTTGGATGCTAAGCCACGCTAGGACCTTGGCTTCCCAGAAGCATCTGTCCTCCTGACAAGACAGGAATAAGAGTGAGCTTCAAGTTCACAGGTGGGATCATAGAATCATAGAATCATAGGGTTGGAAGGGACCCCACGAGGTCATCTAGTCCAACCCCCTGCCAAAAAAAGCAGGACCACTCCCATTAGATCATCCCAGTCAGGGTTTTGTCCAGCTGGGCCTTGAACACCTCCAGAGATGGAGATTCCACCACCTCCCTAGGCAGCTCATTCCAATGCTTCACCACTCGCCTAGTAAGGAAGTTTCTCCTAATATCCAGCCTGGACCGCCCCAGCTGTAACTTGAAACCATTGCTTCTCGTTCTGCTCTCTGTTACTACCGAGAACAGTCGAGCTCCCTCCTCCTTGGAGCAACCCTTCAAGTAGTTGAAGGTTGCTATCAAATCCCCCCTCAGTCTTCTCTTCTGCAGGCTAAATAAGCCTAGTTCCTTCAACTATGCACTGGGATGCACTAAGCTATTGATACACATGGTGACAGACTTTGGGTAAAAGAAGAATCTGCCCCAAATTCAATCCTGTGGCCCTGGGGAAGAAGGAAATTTCATGGACCAGGACCCCACTGTGCTAGGTGCTATGCAAACATAGAACAAAAATTCAGTCGCTGCCCAAAAGCACTTACAAGCTAAGCATAAGACCAGACAACAGATGGAGACAGACAGGCAGACTGTGAATGCAAGGAAACAAGATGATACCGATCAGCATGATTGCTCAAAGCATGGCCTCAGCACGTCAGCAGCCTAACCATTGTCCATTTTT
This sequence comes from Podocnemis expansa, assembly GCA_007922195.1. NCBI lineage: Eukaryota > Metazoa > Chordata > Testudines > Podocnemididae > Podocnemis > Podocnemis expansa. The sequence continues at coordinate 1,589,767 of ML682065.1, forward strand.
TCTGTAAACCTCACAGCAAAGGAGAGGAAGATTCTTTGAGATTTCAATCTTGCCTGGTTAGACAAAACCCTGGCTGGGATGATTTAGTGGGAGATGTCCTGCTTTTAGCAGGGGGTTGGACTAGATGAACTCATGAGGTCCCTTCCAACCCTATGATTCTATGATTTTATGATAAAAGATGGATGTGAGGACCTAGTGGGACATTCATGATGAAGATGACACTTGGTTATGGGCCTGAGTGACAGGCTAGATGGTAGTGTGGTTATCCAGTGAGAGAGAATGGTAGCACTGTGGAGGAATTAGGCAGGGGGCATGGGAAATTAAGACTTGCTTTAGCCATGTCAAACTTGAGCAAATGACTGCCCATCCGAGAGGAGACAGGCTGAGATTTTAGTTTAGCCAGAAGGAGACAGACAGATTTATGAGTCACTGGCTTAGAGATGTTAGTTGAATTTGTGTGTGTGGATGAGGTGACCCACAAATAAAGCGTAGCAGGTGAAGAGAGGAGAACCAAGGACAGTGCTGTGGCATCACTACAGAAAATTGGAGTGGGAGTGAGGAGGATCATGACAGGTCATGCTGAAAGAATGGTTAGAGAGGTAGAAGGAGAGCCTGGAGAGGGCAATCACAGAAGCCAAGAGAGGACACAATCTCAAGAAGAGTCTGGGTGAAAGAGCAGAAGGTAGCTGACATGTCCAAGTCTGATGAGGGTGGAGTACTAGTTCTGATCTTCAGCTAGGAAGTCAAAAAAAGTGAGGAGTCCTATGGCACTTAAAGACTAACAGATTCATTTATCGCATGAGATTTTGTGGGAGAAAATCCCAGTTCATCAGGTGCTTTGAAGATGGGGGAATTTACAGAATGGGATGAAAATAAATGCAAGGGAGTGTAAAACATGGGATAAGATCATACACTAACAGCAAATCAGAGCAGTTGTTCAGATGCAAACACTGGGAAACAGCACATAGAGGAGGGTGAAGCCAAATCACCTGTTGTAATGGGAGAAGAAGCCATCGTCACAATTCAATCCTGCATTCACACAATCCAATCTGCATATCAATTCTAATTCAGCCGTTTCTCTTTGAAGTCTTCATGTCCCACTGACTTTCTTGAGCATGGTCATTAATAAATCATCCACAGGGTGATATGAAAGATGGAAGTGCTCAGCAACTGGTTTTTGCATGTTGTGATTTCTGTTGTCAGTTTTGTGCCCGTCTATCCTTTTGCGCAGGGATTGCCCTGTTTGTCCAATGTATAAGGTGTCAGCGCATTTCTGGATGAGCATGTGAATGAGCCCTTGATGGAGTGGCTGGCTTGATTTTGGTGAAAACTGAATCAGCTGAGGGTCAGGGACAGAAACCAAACTGGAGAGAGTTTAAGACAGAACTGGGGGAGAGGAACTCCAGGAAGGGACTCTAGACCAGGGTCTCAAACTCAAATCACCATGAGAGTCACACAAGGACTAGTACGTTAGCCTGAGGGCCACACCACTGAAACCTTTTCGTACAATGATATTACAAATACCGGTAACAATAGTGTCTTTGCGGGCCACTGGAAATAGCTTTAGGGGCTGTATGCAGCCCACAGGCAGCACCTTCGAGACCCCTGCTCTAGACAGTGCATTCAGTGAGTTTAGAGAGTAAAGGAAGAAAAGAAAGTGGGGCCATTACTTGGAGTAGCTAGTGAGGCCCTAAGGGCGGGAAAGACTAAAGCATGTTCATGTTATGAAAAGTTAGAGCCAGAGGAGAGAGAGGTTCAGGAAAAGACTAAGAGGGGGAAGAGAATGTATGCAAGGAAGATCAGATGATAGGAAGGGGAACGTGTAGGCAATAGAGGGGGACAGTGGATGAGAAAGTTGAGTGTCTCTGGTGGGGAAAAGGATACTTGGTTTGTGTCTCACAGTGGTCTAACAGTGTCCTGTGAACAGAACATATTTAATTGTCCCTTTGACACTTGCAATTTGGGTTAACAAGAGTAGAAATCTGAGAGTGAATGGTTAAAAAATAGTCAAACATTTCATATAGTTTATAAATTCTCCCACTTCAGGGCAGAAGTTGATCTCTAATTAATGGGGATCAGGTGGCAACTGTCACTGGGCTATGATGTGTAACTTTTCTGTTCACTCTTGCAATGTATGTGTATGGTTTGATGCCAATTATGCCATGCAAGGTTTGTTATGATATCATGGTTCCTGCAGCATCTTGTATGTGTGCCCACGTGAAGCAGGTTACATGGCTTGTGGGGAGGGGGACAGGCAGAACTCTCTTCCAGCAGCATGTAAACAGCACAGAGTCTGGAAAGGTGCCTCACAAAGGCAATGTAAATTCAGTGGCCTAGCTCAGGTGGGACAAAAGAAATCAAACAGCAGCACAGAAGAAGGAGCTGAGAGGAGACTGAAAACAAAGACAGACCCTTGCACTGAGCAAGAAGTGGCTGGCTTCAGCCAGAGGAAGACCATCTTGGAAGCAGCTAAATATATTCTGGGTCTACTCACATGGCCAGGAGGACCCAAGCTGGCTAAACACCGCTAGGAGCCAGTTGTGCAGGTAAGGATAAGGACAATAGTCTAAAGAGCAGTCTTTGAATAGTGTGATTTGTCTAGTGTGCATGTTATATCTTTATTTGCTAGTGGCAGCTCCTGATTCCTTTATTTAATGATTGTGCAGTGATTTGCTATATACTCACTTCAAATTGTATCCTAATCAATAAACTAGTGTTTATTTTATCTAAACTTGTGTGGACTTTAGAGGGTGTGAATGAGGAAGGCCAGGCAATCCATTTCTTAGTTAAATGGAGAGCTGTGGATCTGTGATGATTGCGAAAGGCCCCAATCTCTGTAGGATGGGAGTTTCCGAAGTGGCGTCTGGGGACTAAGGATGCTGACGTAGGGACCATCCCATATGTGACCAGAGGGTGCGCCCTCACTGCCTGGAACTGATTACATGAAGGAGGCTGGTGTGGACTGACTCAGGAATGAGGGGTCACCTGGCAAAGTGGAGTAAATCAGGGTTTGGGGTTGGAGATTAGGGAGTCACAGCAGCACTCTGGACTAGAACCAGGGAGCGCCTATCACAGAGACATTCCCTCTAGTCACGTTATTTTATAATTGCAGGGTTTCCTGCATCTTCCTCTGACAGTGGTCATGCCAGTCATTGTTGGAGCCAGACTGCTGGACTAGTTGGGCCTTGGATCTGACCTAATCTGGCAATCCCACGTTCCCAAATTCATTGAATCTATATAGATCAACAGCTGAGGTGGGAGGTAACATCAGGATGGTCCTCCAAGGCCTGAGCCACGTTCCCCATCACAGATGGAAGTTGCACTAACTTCTTTGCAGCATAAAAAAAGGAGTGACTGATTTTTTATTTTGCTGGTTTTGTGACAAGCCAATTAAAATAATAATCACTTTTCCATTATACTGTTTCATGTGTTTTTGCCACAAGCCAAATGCACGTATCTGCCTGCAGGGCTCTGGAAGCTGTTCATTTTGTAAAAGAAAATCAAAGATCTGGGAGAAGGCTCATGAAATACAGAAGAGGAACACGACGGGCCAGCTGTAGTGCAATTGTATTCTGCCTAGTGTGGTGGGGTCCATGACGACTGGAAGGAACAATAATCCTCTATAGGCCAATCTGCTAACTTTGTGCTACGTGGGGAGGAGGGGTGTAAAAAGGCTGAAAATCTCATCAGTGGCCTGGAAGAGGCCTCTGCTGGTGCAGTTTGCTCCCGTGGTAGCTCTCTCCTCTGGCTCCAGGGTTGGGAGGAGGATGTTTGTGAGAGTAAGGCCAGATTGTTACTTCACATTAGCTGCTCTCACCTGGTGCAGAGCTCTGTGAAGAATGCTGCCAGGAGCCTGTTTTAAACTTGCACACTGCCAGGACTGGAGAACAAGGGAGCTGCAGCCAGCACGTCTGCATTGACTAAAGGACACAGCCGAGGATCTGGACCAGAATTCCCAAGAAGCATCTGAATCTATTCTCGCCACGGACAGTGGCTAAACGTCTATCGATTCCAACCAGCAGGATCGTTCTCTTCGGCTCTCTGCTCCCCCAGGTAATGGTGTTTGGCTTGTACATCACCAAGGACGGTATTAGCCATTCAGAAATCCACATTGGTTATTGTTACCATCCAAGCCGTTCCTTTGCTGGCTTGCACTCAGGGCAATTACAACTTGGGGTCTGAATGCAAACAGCAATTCTTTACAGCTGAGCTGTTTCACGCTCTTGAAGGGAAACATCAGGCTTTGAACGAGGGCCATATTTCCATCCAAAGGGAGACCAGGGGCATCCCATGCCATGTGCATGTTATTTGTGTTTTTTGATGTGCTAAGGCAAATTCTAGCTGCAGGGAATCATTTCCATCCCCTACTCCTCCTTCCTGGGGAAGCACAGTGAATAAAATGAAAGAGAAGTAGACATTTGCTGTCCCTGCCTACATTGGACTCCACATCTGACTGGAACTGGCCTTACTTCCCCAAGTGGTTTACATCAAGGTACCAGGAGCTGAGCTCCGTGGTGTGTTAACTGATAGTCCAAGTGTGAACTGATTGCCTTCCTAAAGACAGCATCCCAGCCGGCTTCTACTGGGAGCCAGCTTATAAAACCAGCCCACTTTTGCACTTCCTCCCAGTAGCTGTTGCTAATGGCGGCACATCGCCTGAGCCGTTTAGATTGATTGATTTGCATTTATTTATTGCTGAGTGTACGATGGGGCCTGCTTGGCTTTCGTCTTCCCATTTTTACCCTCTGCTGAATCCTCCTTTCATTGCGCTGACATCTAGATGCTAATTTGCTCTGCCCATGACCTTGCTCTTTCCCCTCCCGATTTGAAATTAGCTTACTAAAACATGTTTTCTTTTAAGACTCCACAGCTTAATCCAGAACAAACAAAACACATTTTCGCAAACCAACTGCATGAACTTCTGCCCTGGCCTTGACCGCACATATGCACTCTGTTCCCCCGCTCCTCCAACCTCCCCCCCCATTACCATCCAAGTGAGGTTTCCAAGACATATCTTTTCACTGACGAATACAGTTGCAACGACTCAGAAACTGTGGAATTTTCTGACCGCCGCCAGAGATCTAACTTTATTTACTTTCCTTCTGTGTGCATGGAGTGGAGGTTGGGAAAAAAAGTCAGATTTGCACTTCCCTGCTGTATTCCAAAGACTGCACTCTAGACAAAAGTGCCATATAATGTTTAGGAGAGAAATCTTCTCTTATTTATGCTAGGTTGTAGGTGGTTTTGGACTTCAAGTCCTGGACTGGGACTGAGGCAAAGCTGGTAGGAAAATGTGAGTTATTTTTTACAAGAATGTGTGTTCTTTAAATGTTCCAACGAGGTGGCCATGTTAGTGTAGTTCAGCAAAACAAACTAGGACTCCTGCGTCCAGGAGCGCTGCTGGCCGTGGAAAAGATCTGGGGCTCAGTGCGCTAGGACTTGGGGCTCACGCATCACTGCTACAGCCACCACCCCAGGCAGCCTGGTGCTGGGACTTGGAGCTCGAGCCCTGTAAGCCCGGTGCCAGTGACACACCTGCCTGTGTCACTGTTAAAGACTCACAAATTTATTTATTGCATGAGCTTTCATGGGTTTTTCTCCCATGAAAGATCATGTGATAAATAAATTTGTGAGTCTATAAAAGTGACACAGGACTCCTTGTTTTTTTCACTTTCTTTAAATGATTTTATTTTAAATTGCCCATGACTTTTGCCCCCCTTTTTTAATGAAACAAAAGTCAAAACCCCAGAATGTCCAGTATTTAATTTTTTTTCTTTGCAATTCTTTGTTTAGTTGTCTGTCAAAATGTTTGGTTTTTGAAATCCCAAACGTGAAAAAATGGCATGAAAAAACTAAACCAGACCTTTCTTTTATATACTAAAACTCTTGTTTTCCATTGGAAAAAAACCAGAGCCTTTTCAGCAAATTTTTCTTAATAGTAAAAAGTGTGTGTGTGTGTGTGTGTGTGTGTGTGTG
>ML682065.1:1595752-1649382 GCA_007922195.1 Podocnemis expansa
GTGTGTGTGTGTGTGTGTGTGTGTGTGTGTGCTGACAAATAAAAATTTGACTTTGCCATAGAACTGGTCAAATAACTTAATTTTTTAAATTAAGATTGGATTTATTTATTTATTATTAAGGAGATGCCCCACTTCAAACAGGAATTAATGCAGGGAAGTCCAAGGTTCAAACACGCTAACAAATTGATGCCAATGTTTGGAAATGTATTACTTAAGATACCCAAAAGATAAAACAAGTTATAATGCAATTTAAAATGGAAATGAAATGATCTTATCCAAAACTGATCAAACTCTCTTTCGAAAGAGAGGCTATCGGTTAAAGTCTCTTATTCATTGGAAAACTTTTCTTGATAGGGAGCAGAAGGCTAGTTTGTTGTTCAGGTATGAGATGTGAAGGATGGTTATGTTATTGGCTCTTGACGCACAGAGCAAAAAGGGAGAAATATGGCTTTGACTGACAGTCTCAGGATTGCAGATCACAAGTCAGCCAGTCCGAGGTAGATGTTCTGAATTGGCAGGTCAGCAGGGCTGGCCCAGAGGTTTTTGGTGCCCTAGGTGAATTATGACTTTGGTGGCCCCATCAGAGGACAATACTTTCATTTATAAGAGATAACATTAATATATATTTTTAAATAGAGAAAAAAATTCACTTCTGTTACCACTTAAAGTCTGGCTCCCTAGGCAACCACCTATTTCACCAATATGGCTGGGCCAGCGCTGCAGCTCCACCACGTCAGCAGATGCATATGGCTCATCTCTCAATCTGGCGTCTGGGAACAGCTTGACCCCATCCCTCTTGTTTACTGGTCTCTCCTGGGGTGGAGCTAGATGGGCCATCTCCTATCATTTTACAGTTAGCATAGGGTCAAATGGAAAACCGAGAGTGATAGGAGAGGAAGAAAAGTGCGTGTGTCGGGGGGAGAGATAGGAACACACAAGGAAGAGAAGATAGAGCAGGGGTGTTGTCCATGTGGGTGCTGATGCTGTCCCTGATGGTGCGCTGAAGTCTGCACTTCATGATGATTCATTGACTTTGGGGTTCCAAACAAAGAACAAAATCCTTGAAGCGCAGGGTTTTTATTGTAACGGTACTCAGAGGTACTGAGTACCAGCACCTTTTTTCACAGCGATGCAGCCCCAGCTCCTGCCCCCACCACCAATGGTCCTAGATCCCTGGCTGAGTTCTGGCACTTTTTTTTTTTTTAACTACAAAAAGCACTGCTGAAGTACTCTTGGGGACAAATTGCCTTCCCCCCTCCAAAATCTCCTCAATTGGTCCTGGTGTGCCTCCCCCAGAAAAGTCTTTTTAAGGATCCTGACGGAGGGGAGATGTGTAGGATGAGTTGACCTGTCAGACCTAACTTCCAACATGCTAGATTTAATCCATTAACTTCTGGTGCCACATTTTTCTTCTTTCCCAGGGCGTTCTCAGCACAATTCTTGGATTATATCAGTAAAGCCCTTTCTATCTGGTTTAATTCAGTCTTTCTGTCCACCTATGGCACCTTTTCTGATCAACATTTAATGTTGTATGTAGACTTGGAAGGATAGGATTTTTATCCGTAAATGTCAAGTTCATATACATACATAAAACAAAACAAAAATGTTTGCCAACAATAACCAAAATTTACAGACAGGCAAAGTATGGAAAAGGCTCCTTAGGACTTTCTTAGAGTCTGATTTAAGGATATTTACCTGGTACATTTAGACATGTGATGTTGACAGTTTATGCTTTAACTGTCACAAAGCTTCAAATTTCTGAATCTCAACTTCTACCATTACTACTACATCTATTAAATAATTGTCTGATGCTCCCCCCATTTTTAAACACCCTCTCCACTAATTGCAAGCAGTGGTGAAAATGTAAACTGAACAAAATGGAGAAAAAAGCTGCTTGAACTACACAATTTCATGCAACCATGAAAATGTAAATCGATAATCTAAAAAGAGTTTAAACATAGACATTGACATTACCTATTGAAATTTATTGAAATTCTACCAAACACAGGTATATGTGATCAGAACTTTTCATAAACTTTCCCATGGTTGAATTCACAGTTCAGGTGGATTTGTAGGTCCAGTATTTTATAACAGAAATCGCAGAAGCATTGAAATGTAGGCCTGGAATGGACCCTGAGAAATGATCAAATCTAGCCTCCATAGAGTCATGGTAGGACTGATCCTGACACAGCTGTCCAACTTGTCCTGAGAAACCGGAATTCCACAGCTTCCCTTAGATGCATATTCTAGAGTTTAGCTTGATAGATAGAATTATTTTCCTAATCTAAATCTCCCTCACTTCAGATTACATACATGGTCACAGTGGTCCATTCTGGCCATGGAATCTATTCGTTTAATGCCTCTCTGCCTCAGTTCCCCATCTGTAAAATGGGAATTATAATTCTGCCTCTGCCTTCTTGTCTGCTTAGATTGTGAACTCTGTGAGGCTTGAGCAATCTTCCATTCCATAGCCCCTGCACAAAGGGGCTCTGATCCCAACTGATGTCTTAAGGCCCCCCTCTGACCCAAGTAATAATAGCCATTTGGTTTGTACAGAATTGATACGAATGGAGTTTTCTTATTAGAAGAAAGATACGTAGATTTTAAGGCCAGGCTGGACCACCCAGCATGGTCTTCTGCATAGCACAGACTGGGGAATTTCAATGCCTCTTGCATCATCATCAGACTCTGGAGATAATCTTTACACCACCCCACACTGTTTGTTATGCAGGTCTTTCTAGTTGTGTATATAGGCTAGAATGAGTGGGTTTGGTCCCTATAGCCAGCACAAAGCCAGTGAGTTGCAACTGAGCATCCACTGCTTCCCTTTGGAGCTTGAATGAAAATGATTTGTCTTAATGTTTTGATGAAAAGTTGCTATTTTCCGCATCAAATTTGGCTGAAAACCCAAGGGCTGTTTTTGCTGACATTTTTATTTTTGACTTCGACTGATAAATCTCTCCATATACAGCTGTGGTACTAGCGCATCTGGAATAGTGTTTTTACTTCTAGACAAGAAAGGCAAAATCCTCAGCAAGTTCAGAGAAAAGAAACAAAAATTATAAGTAGGCTAAAGGAAAGATGTGAAGAGCTAAATGTAGAGAATTTGGGTATATGGGGTGAAATGGTGCCCCACTGACATCAACTGCAAAACTTCTGTCGATTTGGATTATGTCAGGATTTCACCCACAACCACCATGCTTGGAAGATACTTTAGCCAAACACAAGTTAATGGGCTTAATGGGGTAAATGGGCTGTAGTTCTTCAACCTCTGTTATACAGGAAGGCAGACTAGATGATCCAATTGCCCTGTCTGTCTTTAAAATATAGAATTTATGAAAAATTGGGTTGTGAGGTTTTGGATGAAAACTCAGTTTTCTGGGGAAAGCAGGCACTTTTTGGGAAAAAAAAATTGAAAACCCCTTTCTGTGAAAACAGATGGCAATTATTCAACCATTCGTAATTGTTACTGTCCTGCTCTACAATGTAGCACTACTGGAGATGTGTTGGAGCTTTTTGGATGACATATTGCATTGTAAATTCCTGTCAAGTTAGCTATCAACTCCCCTTCCTGAATGGATTTCAGAATTACTGCTTTCCAGGTTATTGCTCTATGACAAATAGCTGTTCCGGATAATTCCTCAGACATGTTAGCTTTCGTTTTTTCAAATGGACAATATTATTGTGTTATTTCTTGCTCATGTTTTTGACCTTAATAAGCCTTATTTTTCTGCCCTGATTGCTACTGGAAAAATTGTCTGCGAATATTGTTACTGGGCTTCATCCCTGCCCTCTGCTGCTTGCTTCTAAATTATTAATGAAAATATTAGGTAAGAAGGGAATAAACATCTCTTGAGGCTTCTGGTGGAATGAAAATGACTAAGACACTAGAGCTGTTGCCAACTAAATAGGCGGATTATTAGCATTCCTTTTGACAAGGCCAGCCCTAAGGTTTTTAGTGCCTTAGGTGAAATATGACTTTGGTGCCCCCCCAACTCAATATAGAAAAAAATATAAAGTCTAAAATGAACATATTAATATATTGTTAACAGAGAAAAGAAATTCACTTCCATCTGATTTGGTGCCCCTTGAAACTCGGTGCCCTAGGTGACGGCCCAGTTGACGTACATGGTTGGGTTGGCCCTGCCTTTTGAACACATGATGAAGGCTGTCTGGGGGAAATCCAAGAAAAATTGATACAATCACCATATTTCCATGTGGGAATGGACTATTCTGGTATAAGACCTTTTATTACCACCATAACTTCTTTCACTTTCAGGAGGTTGGTACACATTTAACTATACAGGTGTCGTTAAAGAAGTAAAATGTTTATCTGTATGTGAGCTATGCCTAGAAACACAGAGGAAGGGAGGGTGGGCTAGCTAGGTATAAGAAGGAGTGGGGTAAGGAACCTAGGGCAATGGGACCAGCTGCAAAGGGATTTTGTGGGGGTAATGACCGCTACACTTGCTCAAACAAGACCCAGTGCAGACTGTGAATGTATAGTCAACATGAGCCCTTAGGGTGTCCCCATACACTTGGCAATGCCTAGTCCAAACTATGTGATAAGTGCTTGCAAATAACAAATGTGCTCAGAAATGAACAGGATTGTTGGCATGGGGTACCACTTGTGATAAATATTTTCTGTAAGGAATAGTTCAACCCACTCTTTTTGCAGGGCATCTTATCATAACCCAGATCCTGTTAAAAGCTTCACCATGCTCTTGGAGTTGTAATTTCTCTGTCTTCAGCATCTCCTCATTTGATGTGGTGGTGTAGCCACGTTGGTCTCAGGGTATTAGAGAGACGAGGTGAGTGAGGTAATACCTTTTATTGGACCAAATTCTGTTGGTGAGAGAGGCAAGCTTTTGAGATTACACAGCCCCAAAGAAGAGCTCAGTGTATTCTCAGAAGTTTGTCTCTCTCCCCAACAGAAGTGGGTCCAATAAAAGTTATTACTTTGTCTCTCAGCAGCCATAGTAGATAGAATCAAGAGGTAAAAGTACTCTGAGTGCAGGGAATCTGGTTTTAATAAACTCAGTGGACAAAAAAAGAAAAAAAAAACCCAAAAACCAAACATGACTTAAGCTTGCTCTTGTGCAATTCAGTGGGATCTCAAAGACTGTGGAAGGAAATGAGAGGACTTATGACAACTCTAAGTCCTGCACTGAGAGAGGGTTCTTGGCCTCTTGACCCCAGTATTGTGTCACCACAAGCTGCACTCACCACTTTTCTTCCTTTCATTTAAAGGAAGCCAATGAGTCAGCTAATCAAGTGCATGTCGCTCAAGAGCCAGGATGGTAAGGTCATCGCCTGGGATATTTTACAGCAGAGGGATTTCTGGAGAGTGAAAGCATTTCCTTGGGTATAATAGACCAAAAGATATGAATGAGAGGAAACTTTGGAGAGTGGTTCCCAGGCTCAGATTCACACAGTCACAAGACTGTACAGTTAAGACACACCAAATCCTGCACCTTGGGGGCGGGGGACCCTTGCCGTCCCTTCTAACCCTATGATAAGGTCCTCTAGACAGGCCAGGGGATTTTTATTTATCCCTCTCTCCACTCTAGCTACCTGCCAGGCCCTTCCTTTGTGCTCAGAGGGGAAATGTCTCTCTCAGCCCCTGACCATTCATCTTCTTTTTTGAAGCCCACATTCCTTTATTATTTGTAGGTACTTGCATCAGAGATCAGGGCCCCTGCGTTCTGTATGCAGTGCGCCCATACGGCGAGGGACGGTCACGGCACCAAAGAACTTGTGCTGTGAAGAGACAAGCAGACAAAAGGTAGAACAGGAATTGCCTCCATGTTTCCTTGTAGGCCCCTCTGTGCATTGACTGTTATTTCAGTGGAGGCTCTTTGGGGCAGAGACTGTCTTTTTGTTCTGTGTTTGTATGCTGCCTAGAACCATGGGGTCCTGGTCCATGCCTGAGGCTGTTAGACACAACCATAGTACATAATCGCATGCATTACACCAGTGGAAAAGATGAAACTGGGATCCAGGTAGTCGAGTTCTAACAGAAAGCCCAATTTGCTGGCTCTGCCCTACCCTGCCACCTTATTCACTGCTTGCCGATCTTCCACTACCCACCGTTTGGGATATATCAATGGGCTTGGGGCTTTGTTTGAGTGAGGCTGTGGAGCGCAGGAGGCAGGTGATAAATCAGACACACTATCCAGTGTGTTTGGGTTCCTGGATCTTTCTTGTGCCACTATCCCCTTGCTCCAGTGCCCAGGTCACCACTCAGCAATTTAAACATCATTGCAACGTTCCCCTAGTGCAATCTGGACTGGTGAATTGTTGAATTTCCCCAGTCGCTCACTTTTGGAGCCTGTCTTACCTTGCTTTGCTTTGAGAACCCCCACTCCTGGGCAGCTCACACACAGTCTATAGCAGAGGTCTCAAACATGCGGCCTGGGGGCTGCATGTGGCCCCTAGAGCTATTTCCTGCGCCCGCAACAACATTACTGTTGCTGATATTTGCAATATTGTTGTATGGAAAGGTTTCAGTGGCGCAGTCCTTGGTTAAACATACCAGTCCTCATGTGACCCTCTACTAGTCCTCATGCAGCCCTCATGGTGATTTGAGTTTGAGACCCCTGGTCTATGGCATGCAAGTTGCTCCCAGCTCAGAGAACAAGCGCCTCTAGCTAGCCACTCATGCAATGATATGACTGCCAGGCCCAGAGGCAACCTTTGGAACTGGCACCTTACAATGTTCAATGTTGCGCACTGGCCACTGCAAGACCATACGTTTGTTAATTTATCAGAGAAATTGATGTGCTCCAGCCTTGTCACTTTTAGTTTAAATGGAGTCTCTAACACACCTTAAAGCAAATGCCTTGCTGCAGGTAAAATAAACTATGGAAGGATTTTAAGTGATTATCAGTTAGAGGAAAGCAAGTCAGGTTCAGTCAAAAAACCCAAGAGTCAAACATATTCTAAATTAAGCTTTACTTTTTTTTTATTTTATTTTTACACATTTTATTATTGCCAGGTACTAGTGCTCAGTAGTGTGAATGATCATAGAAGTCACAGAATGGTTTAAGAGCTGAAATCATGGACAAAAGAGTTGCAATCTGTAAGGAAAATCATGGTGCCTTTTTGATCTGTCCAGAGACATGGTGCATTAGCTGGGTGAAACATCCCTGGACAAACCTACCACTGCAGGAAACTTGCCTGGTTTTATGCTTTTTCCCTTATTGGAAACTCAGCCCTTAAAGACTTTTGCCTGCATCTGGTCCCAGTTTTTACTGTGCTCACTTCCATTTGTCATTCTGCTTCAAGCTTAGTGCTTCTGACAGCCCCTGCCTTGGAGCTTTCAGCAAGATCACGATTGAAATTCAAAAGCATACTTGGGGAACTGGGAATCCAGGCATCTCAAAACTGAATACCCTGAACTGTGAGGCAGCATTGCCTAGTGGATGGAGAACACACTGGGGAGACGGGAACAGGAGTCTGAGGCACTGTGTGACCTGATGTGACTTACAGACTTCAAGGTCAAAAGGGACCGATATGATCATCGAGTCTGACCTCCTTGTAGTGAAGGGGTTTGACCTCCTCGGGAGATGGACAAGGAGAGATGACTTGACCCATGGTGGGGGGAGCCAAAACAATCCTGTCTGCCCACCCGGAAGCTGAGGGGAGGACAAGAAATATAACAGGTGAGCCATCTAGCTCTGTCTGGTGCGAGCTGCTGAAGGAGAAGGCTATCACTTGACTGTGCTGCCATCTCAGCCTGGCTATGACCTGGAAGAAGCTGCCTCTGGCCTGCAATGCCGAGTGTCGGTGGGGATTGCTGCTGGCTACCTATCCTGAGGATATGACAGCACCCCTGAGGAAGGGGGATGGAAGGATCCCAGGGGAGCCGGGGGTTGCAGGCTGTGGCCGCGTCAGCGAGTTGTGGTGGGAGCCCCACTGACCCAATGGAAGAATGCTTTGCACCGACAGAGCCCTGGGCTGGGATGTGGTGGAGTCGGGAGGTCCCGGGACTGCCATCTCCCTTGCCACTCCACCCCGGACCAGCTGCCTCATCCCAGCCTGTAAAGCCATGGAGGCCCAAAAACTGCTTGCTTGCCTGCCCTGAAGCTATCCAGTGCTCACTTTCCCTGCCCTGTCCTGCGTGAGGGTCTGGGCTACAAACTGTGTATATGCCTGTGACCTGCAGGGAGATCCCTGCCCCGAACGTTAATTGTTCTTCTAAATCTGCACACCCACAGGAGCACTGTAGCGAGGGGACATGGCCTCCCTCCCAGACGGACAGGGAGGGACCGAGCGGCGCTCTGCATTGAAACCTCACCCACCCACTCTTGTAACAGAGGCCACCATGACTGAGGCCCTCCAAGATGTCAAGGTACAGAGACCAACACTTGGGCTCTGTTTCCTTCCTCTAGTCTTTGCCTTGCCCATTTAGCCTGTAAGCTCTCCAGAGCAAGGATGGACTCTCACGATGGATACGAGCAGCACCTGACTGAGTTACTCGGGGTTTTTGCTTGGGGTCACTGGACGCTGCTTTAACATTAATACTATTGAAGGCACCAAGTTTTTCTCCCTGCTCCAATCTCACTTCCTGTATGAATCCTGCGACCTTGGAAACTTCTGCTTTTGGTAGAGGGGCTGCTCATTTCAGAGACTCAGAGATTCCAGGTCCTGGAGGGACCTCCATGATCACTTAGTTTCACCTCCTGTACCACACAGGCCAGAGAACTTCCCCCAAATAATTCTTAGAGCAGATCTCCTAGAAAACTGTCCAAATTTGATTTTAAAATGGTCAGTGATGGTGAATCCACCATGACTCTTGGCAGACTGTTCCAAGGGTTAATCACTTTCACTGTTTAAAATATGTACACTTTGTTTCAGGTCTGAATTTGTCTAGCTCCAACTTCAATCCATTGTATCATGTTATACCTTTCTCTGCTAGACTGAAGAGGCATTATTAAATATTTCTTCCTGTGTATGTACCTAGGAACGCTAATCAAGTCACCCCTTAATGTCTTCTGTTAAGCTAAATAGATTGAGCTCCTTGAATCTATCACTATGAGTCAATTTATTCCGGTGCTTCACTACCTTGACAGTTCAGAAGTTTTTCCTAATGTCCAACCAAAACTTGCGGTGTAGCAACATGAGCCTTTGTTTCTTGTCCTATTTTCAGAGGTCAATGAGAAAAAATTTTCATCCTCCTAGTAACAACCTTTTACATACTTGAAAACTGTTATCATGTGCACCCTTAGTCTTTTCTTCTCTAGACTAAACAAGCCTGATTTGTTTAATCTTTACTCATAGGTCTAGAAAACATGACCTTTCTTCATTTTTGTTGCACTCCTCTGGACTTTCTTCAATTTGTTCATATATTTCCTGAAATGTGGCACCTGGAACAGGACACAATACTCCAGTTGAGGCCTAATCAGCCTGGACTAGAGCAAAAGGATTACTTCTCGTACCTTACTTACATTTTCTTTACTCATATATCCCAGAATGCTGTTTGCTCTTTTTTGCAACAGTGTTACATTGTTGACCCATGTTTAGCTTGTAGTACTCCTTCCTCGGCAGTCATTTCCCATATTTTATTTGTGCAATTAACTGTTTGCTCCTGAGTGGAGTACTTTGCATTTGCCGTTATTGAATTTCAACCTTCTTACTTCAGAGCATTTCTCCAGTTTGTCTAGGACGTTTTGACTTTTAATCCTGTCCTCCAAAGCACTTTCAACCCCTCTGAGCTTGGCATCTGTCACAGGATGCACATCCATGCACCCCTAGGTTGTGATCTAGGTAATTTTTCTGTTCACTTTTTCAGTGTTATTGTATGGTTTGATGCCAGTCATGCCATCCAAGATTCACTTTTGAATATGCTGCTGTATTGTTATGGTATCATGTTTCCTGCAGCATCATGTATGTGTACAGAGGTGAAGCCTGTTACATGGCTCAGATCATCAGGGCTGTCTCTCAGCACAGAGGCTGGAGAGCTACATGACAGAGACAATACAAACTGAGTCCCGTGGCTCAGATGAAACAAAGGAAATCACGTCAGTCCAGGAAGAGGAGGGGCTGAGGCAGAATGGAAAACAAAGGCAGACACTCTGAATGGTTAGGGGCTTGTTGCCAGAGAAACTCCATCTTGAAACATCCTCTAACTTCAGGCAAGATTTTGACCCTGCTTGGTATTAGGCAGAGACTGTTTGTAAAAACATCTGTCGGTTGAACACCTTGTGAGTAATCTTGAACCACGAGGTTAGGTTGAGTAGTATTGTGAGATTAGCATGTGTTTTATACAGAGCTGTAACTACAGACAAGCCAATGGGGCTTTGCCTTGGGCGTGCCAGAGTGGCTCAATGGAGCTTCTCTATTAAAGGGCAGTTTTTGTGCTGCGGGCTCCAAGCGCTGCAAATTGCAAGGGGCCCGTTCTGATCAGAACGTGCCCCAAGCAGCAAAACAGAGTGTTATGGCTCTGATTTTATATCTGCTATTTGCTTGTGGTAACTCCTGACTTCTTTATTAAAGGATTGTGCATTGATTTGCTAGATACTCACTTAAAATCATATTCTAATCAATAAAATAGCATTTGTTTTATCTAAAGCTGTGTGGACTTTAAAGAGTATGAATGAGCAGAGCTGGGTATTCTCATTTCTTTGTCAAATGAGTGAACCAAAGTCCATGAGCCTAACAGTGATTGGGGAAAGAGTCCCAATTTCTGTAGGACAGTAGTTCCCAGTGTGGCATCAGGGGGCTGGGGATGCTCACTGAGGGACTTTCCCCTAAGTGACTGGAAAGCAAATGCCCACTCCTCGGGACCAATTACATGCAGGCGGCTGGCACAAACTGACTCAGGAGTAAGTGGCCATCTGGCATAGAGGCGTAAATTGGGGTTCAGGAGTGGAGTTTGGGGGATCACAGTGATACACTGGACCACATTCTGCTAGGGGAATGTCACAGCATCATTCTCAAACTCTATAAGTATAAATTTTCTATGCCATTATCTGAAGTCCAGTCTACACTTACCAAGGCTTTCAGTAGCAGGGGAAGGGAGATACACAGACTACATAAGATAATTTGTGTATCGCGCTTTGACTTTCTACCACCTACTCATCTTAGGGTATCACCTTCTTTGAACTGAAGGAAAATTCCCTCCCTTTGACTCAGTGTTACTCTTCTTGAGAGGGTAGACTGGCAACATATTCATTGACTGCTCGATCAAACTGGAAAGATGGAACTGATGGCTGTGAATTTGCTGCTGTCAGGATAGACGTGCCCAAAATCATTGATAAGTATTGGACGGGCCCTGAACCTACGGGACCACATTTCATATGCCCTTCCAGTTTGACAGTGAACCACTGATAACTACTCTCTTGGAGATGTTTTCCAAGCAGTGGTGCATCCAGCTTATGCTTCACCTAGGTTGTATTTTCCCAGTTTGTTTACGAAAAGCTCATGCAAGACAGTATCCAAAGCCTTATTAAAGTCAAAGTATACCGCATCTACCACTTCCCTCTAGCCCCAAGCTTGTTACCCTGTAAAGCTCTGTACACATTTATGTAACCCCCAAGGGGCTCTTCAGTGCTGCTAGCTCATGGAGGGGGAGTAAGGGGATGGAGATGCCCCTCCTAGGGAGTTCAGAGAAGTGAGAGGCCATTTTGGGGCAGTCGGGGGGGGGGGCAGGACTGATTGTGGAGCTGGTGACTTCCCTGAGAACTGGCCTTTGGGGACTGAAAAGCAACATCCCTCACCTTGAGCCCTTGTATTGTGTGTTAGAGGGAAGGGTTCTCCCAGCAGGCCGCGTTACCCCCCATCTCCCTTGGAGGGAGAGTCACCGCATGGCAAGCTATGCTCCGGCTGCTAGTCTAGGGCCGTGACCTGCTGTGAGTC
This sequence comes from Podocnemis expansa, assembly GCA_007922195.1. Taxonomy (NCBI): domain Eukaryota; kingdom Metazoa; phylum Chordata; order Testudines; family Podocnemididae; genus Podocnemis; species Podocnemis expansa. The sequence goes on from ML682065.1 coordinate 1,607,612, forward strand.
TTGTGGGCTGGGAGACTGGCATTTGGATTTGTGGTGTAGTTTGTGTTCTGCACCTTCAGCCCTGCACCTCTAGACTGGGCTGGATAAGGGCTCCCGGGGCCCTAGGCTGCTCACTTTCATGGCTCCCCTGAGCTCATGATCAAGGGATCTACCCCTGCCATGGCCTGTGTTTGTGTTATTCCTTGGGAATCTCCAACTAGCTGGCAAGCAAGTTAAGGAGTTATTCTGTGGTTAGCATTTTCTTCCCAGCTGCCCTGGTGACCCTGCCAGGAAAATGCAAGGGGATGGAGCATAGAGGCACCACCAATTAAATTCATATGGAAAAAAGTAAAGCAGATATACCCTGCTCGGCAGGTGAGGGGATGCATAAGAATCCAGGCCTGTCCATCAAAGCCTATAAGCAGATTACGTTAAACATGTTAACAGGGTGGAGAGGGGCGCTATATTTATATTTAGACATATAAAATGCATCTTGTTTTCTTGCAGCCTATTTCAGATCATCCTGTGTCAGTGACCTGTTGTTTACATTTCCCATTGCCCCCATTTCTGTCTCGTCTGTGCATACTGTCAGTGACGATTTTACATATTCTTCCAGGTCTTTGATAAAAATGTTAACGGAGCATAGGGCTGAGAACAGATCCCTCCAGGATCCATTAGAAACACGCAGTTTACCATTGCCTTTTGAGTTACCCATATCCATCAGCCAGTTTTTCACACGCTGACTAGTTAGTGTGTTAATTTTCTATTGTTCTAGTTTTAAAATCAAACTGTCATGTGGTACCAAGTGAAGATTTACAGAAGCCTAAGTACATGACATCAGCTCTAGTACTTTCTGTAGCAGCCAAACTTGTTATCTCATCCAAAAAGATAGCACATTAGTTTGGCAGGACCTATTTTACACAAACCCGTCTTGATTGGCATTAATTCTCTCACCCTCCTTTAATTCTTTTTAAATCAAGTCCTAGATCAGCTGCACCATTTTCTCATCCAGGATTAATGTCAGGCTGATAGGCACATAATTACCCAGGTCAGCCCATTTACCTTTTTAAAATATTGGCATATTAGTTTTCTTCCGGTCTTCTGGAACTTCCCCAGTGTTCCCAGACTTAACTGCAAATCAGCTGTAAAGACCCAGAGTGCATCTCCGCCACTTCTTTTAAAATTCTTGGATGTGGTTTATTCTGAGTCGCTAATTAAACATTTCTAGATTTAGCAGGTGCTGTTTAAGATCTTCCCAAGACACTAGTGGAAGGGAATGTTGTCGTATGATATGAGTACATGACCTGTTCTATGCCAAATACAAAACGGAAATATTTATTGAACACATGGGCCTTTTCTGCTGTGTCTGTCTAGTAATGGAGCAACACTGTTGTTAGGAGTCTTTTCTTCCTAACATACTTTTAAAAACTCCTTATTATCATTAACTCTGCTGGCTGTAGAAATCTCCTTATGTCCTTTGGCTTCCCTTATCTGTTTTCTAAATTTCCTCTGGTTCCATCTTGGTCCAAGCTCACTGGGAGCTGCCATGTTCTTTCAGTTATGTCTTGGACCAGCTGTGGCCAGGAGTGCTCTGAACATTTATTTCCCTCTCTACATGTGTCCTTATATCTCACTCAGTTCTCCAGCCCCGATCCATTGCCAAAGGTAGTTAGGCCCTGCACTAAGAACGGGCCAGATTAGGCCCCAGTCTGCACTGTAGTGGGTAGCCATTTGGATACCTGACACCATGGGCAGTGTAAATACCTAGACAGACTAGGCAGTCCTGCACTCCTCGTGTCTTCCTGAGGTGGCTGGCTGGTAGATGAACTTCAGCCCAGGGCGATGGAGTGCAGTGGAACGAGAGGCACTCTCGTCGATTGTCCCTGCTCTGCAGGTGAGGTGCAGGGCCACAAGTTTAGGCACTTGTCATGACTGGCTGTGCTGAGAGTGACAGTCTCTAGCTATGGCTCATTCCAGAGCTTCAGGGGGAGTGGTAAAGGAAAGGGCAATTATGGTTTTCCACCCCTCCTCTCCTCCTGGCTTCTGGCGGGCAGCGATTTAGTGACACTCAAGCATGAGGTTGCATCCCTGCCCACCATGGTTAATAGTTACTGTTGGGCCTCTCCTCCATGAACTTCCTACTCTTGACCATCACACCATCCCCTGGCAAGGAGTTCCACAGGTTAATGCCATATTGTATAAAGTAGTACTTCCTCTTGTTCATACCAAACCTGCAGCCTATTCATTTCATTGGTTGGTCTCTCATTTTTTCAGTGGTGTGTAGTCTCTATTCTCCCACACCATTCATACATTTTTAGACCTGTCATATCTCCCGTTACTTGTCTCTTTTCTGGAGTCAACTAAATGTCTTGGAAACAAGTGTTAAAGTGGGTGTGGGGCAGGAGCCTGAGAGAAAGGATGATCCTGTGGTTAGGGTACTAGTGTAAAATCTGGGTTCAAGTCTGATCTGACACAGATTTTACACGTGGCCTTGGTTAAGTCATATAAGCCTATGTCCCCAGTGGCATCTAGATTCCCAGCTTCCACTGAAATCAATGAGTGTGGATAATACATTAGAGAGTGTGAGGAGCTCAGATAGTTTGGTGATGGGGACCAGTGAAGTATCTCAGATGCAGCTGTGGACCTCTGAATGCTAGCCCAGTGATCTCTGGATCAGACCTTTCTGCCTTTGTGGTGTGAGCACTGAGAATACCAGTGTCTCATCCTGAGGTGTGTGGGGGGTCTACTTTGGGGTCTTTAATGACTCCAGGTAGCCAAAGTTTTCCATCTGAAATCTAGTTGTTCTTCTTTCTATCAGTAACTCATAAGAAACTGCAGCAGTGACACATGGAGGTGGAGGGGACGACGGGTGGATGGGGGGTGACTGTACTTTCGTCCTCAAACACTTCTTCTTGCCAGATGACAAGCTGCCTGGACAACTCATGGTGGTGTCACGTTCTCGTCTCTCTATCGCAAGCCGCCCGGCCTTGCACAAGATGTGTTTTCATTTATGTCTCCTCTGCCTCCAAATTACGAACAGCTGGAGCTCCGCTTGGTTTGACAGAGCTCTGAATCAGTGGGAAGCTTAGCCTTTGGGAGCCGCATCTCTGCACAAGATCCTCTGGCTCCAGAGTTTCTGGGGGAGGTGATGAGGGAGTTGCGGCAAGTTTGTCACATCAGGGCTTAGTCATCGTTACAGATGAATGACAATTTCTCTGGCCATTGGAGCGAATTTCTTGGAAAATGCTGGTTCTCAGAGAAACCGGGCAGTGGGATTTAACCAGGGGCAGAACTGTCATCCCGGGAACCTCACTGACTAGGGGCTTTTCAAAATTCCAGTGCTGACGAAGTGGAAAAGATTTCTATTCAGAACCATTCTGTGAACTGGAGGCTGGATAACTGGACCTGCCTCTCCCTACTGTGGCTGAAATCCAGGCCTCTTTGAAGGTCATGGGGAAACCCCCATGGGCACAAGATTTCACCCGGGGCTGCAGAAGGGCCTGATGGCTCTGAGAACTTGCAATGGGCTATGGAGCCTTTATGGACAGATGGTCAGTTTGCATCCAGCCAGCTGGAATGAGTTTGGTGGCTGTCAGTCCAACTCCTGGATAACTAGTGCCCACAGTGCAAACCCTACTATTGCCCTAGGTAGCACTGATCAAAGCAGAGTGATCAAACCAGAGACCACAGAGGCATCCTCAATATCTTGAGGCATATTGGCAAGGGCAGCAAGCTGGAAGGACCTTGCTCCCTTGCTCTCCTGTGACTGGGGAGCTAAGGATGGTAAATTGGAGGGTAGCGAGCACTCCAGCCAGGCCCAGGGTTTGTGGTTTCTTTTCTGTGACAGGCTTGATGCTCATGATCAGAAAGGCTTGGGCACTGGGGCTTTCCCCTCCACCATGCCACCAGGGGACACTGCAGCTACGCACTTCATCCAGATCTCAGAACGCCAGGGTGCAGCAGGCTCCCTAAAGCAGGGGTCTCAAACTCAAACCACCATGAGGGCCGCATGAAGACTAGTTTAGCAGCCCAAGGGCCACACCCCTGAAACATTTTCATACAATGACATTGCAAATATTTATAGCGATAGTGTCATTGCAGGCTGCAAGAAATAACTGTAGGGCTGCATGCTCTTGGACCACGAGATTGAGACCCCTGCTCTAGAGACACTAAAAATCCCAGATGCTAGTGGTGGCCTTTCTTTAGGGATGTCAGACCTCAGGAGAGCTACGTGCCCCCTGCTAATGAAACTTTTCCCTGCTTTTCCCCAGGGAATTCCTTGCATGAATGGCTCCATCTATCCTGAGCATCTTGCCTATCTCCCTGCAGCTCATCCCAGCTACACTGACATCTCAGCGCTGCAGCACTTTCTCTCTTCCTCCACTAGATGGACAGGACTCCTTTCGCAGCACACTTCCCCGAGGAGGTGCAACAGAGGCTTCAGGGGTTAGCATCTCTTTTCCTTCCTAGAGCCAGGGCCGTAACTAGTGGTATCGATGCATGGGGCAAACAAGCCGAAAGATGCCCCCTACCCCCAACAGCTGAGCCATGATCCGGGGCCCATCCATCCCCTAGCAGCTAGAGCTGTGGGGGGGTTTCTTTCCCCTGCCGTGGCCGAAGAGCCAGGGGGAACCCCTTCTCCTGCTGCGGCCATAGAGCCGAGCAGGGGTTCCCTACTCCGCCATGGCTGCAGCTGGGCTAGGAGCCCCTTCCCCGGCTCCCTGAGGAATGTGCCTTTGGGGCCAGGAAAGGATCTGGCGCCTTTTCAGATTGGCTCCCAGGGCCTTGCCCCTTTCTCCCCGCTGTAGTTACAGCCCTGCCTAGAGCCCATAGTTGTAACCCACAGTCAGCTCTTGGTCAAGCCAAGCGAGTCTATTACCCAAATCTCAAAACCCTCTGCTCAGTTTTCAGTTGGTCATTACTAGAGCAAAACTTCCCCAGGCTGGATTCTGCAGGCAGAGTGGAGATGTCAGAAGTTGGCCTGAGGCTGTAAAACTCAAGGTGATTCTGACAGTCCATTAGGGATGCAGGCCCCAGGCTACGAGGACACATGGGGTAGTCTGCAAACATGTCTTGGCTGGACGTGGAAGCATGCGGGTGCTTCTCATTGTGCCCCAAAAGAGAAGAAAGCATTCCTGCAAACTGTCCTGCCTTGGACTCCCTCTGTCCTTCAGGAAATGCTTCCACAGATTGGCCCATGCCACCTTTCCTTGCCAGGGAGCAATTTCCCCCATCCTGAAGAGTTTGCTTCTTCTTTGGCAGGGTAACTCCCAGCCCACTGTCCTGAGGCAGGGCTCCTGAGGTCTCTCCTGCTCCACCTGGGGCTGTGCAAAGAGGGCATTTCCTGGCAGAAAGCTGCAGCACCACTGATGAGGGTCCCAGGCAATGACTGTAGGGTGTTGGCTCTAAAGATTGACAGGGTGTTAAAAAGCCTTGATGCAGACATCAATTTGTATCTGTGAAAGCGGTCATTGGGGGCAGGAGGGAAGGGCCTTCTTGTAGCCTTTCAGAGTTTATTACAGCAAAACAAGCAAGGAGTCTGGTGGCGCTTTTAAAGACTAACAAATTTATTTATTGTATGAACTTTTGTGGAAGAAAATCCCACTTTGTCAGACACTTGAAGATCTCTCCTAAGGAAAACAAGTTAACCCTTCATTACATATAAAAGCTATCTAATGATACATGCACTAATGTTTTTAAGCATCTGATAAACTGGGATTTTCTCCCATGAAAGTCCATGTGACAGATAAATTTGTCAGTGTTTAAAAGTGCCACAGGACTCCTTATTTGTTTTACTGAACCAGACTAACACGGCTACCCCTTTGGGTTTTTAACCTAATCTTTGCACCACCTGAACCTAATCCCAGTAAATCTTAAACATGCCACGAGGAGACACCTTTGTGTCTTGAAGGCTGACAAAGCCACGTATGGGTCAGGGTCCCTGCTGTTGGAAGGGGGTGCTGTTCCATTTGTTTTAGCAGTGAATTTCTTCCTCCCTCATCAAATGCAAATAGCAGCATCCCTCATTCATGGTGCTGCGTCACTGACATTGCACGGGATTCCCATGGGTGGTGTGGAGTGAAAATAAGGCCTCTCTAGGCACAGAGGGAATGTTAGGTCCATTGCATGCTCATTTCTTTGATAGGAATTAGACCAGGAAATGCGTAAACAGACACATTCCCACTCTCTGGCTTGGATACAGCAGGTCCTATAGGATGCACTCATCAGCACCATTGTGCATTATGGTGCATGCATGTGTGTTGATTGGGGGGGTTGTTTTTCTTAGTGGACGCATACATGCATACGTACTATGGGAGGGCTTTTTTTTTTTTTAACTCTCCCTTTGGGGTCTTAATCTTAGTACAGTAGATTCCCACAAATGTTCTGGCCAGCGGGTTTCAGGAATGTGCCTAGAAACAGCATTGCTAAATGAATTTCAAAGGATTTTCAGGGAAATGGGGAATTTTGAATTCCTAAATGTGTGTTCCCTCCCCACCCAGAAGCCTGATTCTAAGAATTACCACGTCAATTGTGTCCAGATGGTGCCATTCCAGAAGTCCTTTGTGCTTATGAAAAACCACCCAGCATGGAAGGAGTTTTGAATTCTCACCAATCCATTGCAAACTAAGGCCTATGGTATTCTGGGAATCATTTCAAGTTACAAACGCAAGCAAATCCAAGGCCCTTTGCTGGTGATTTGGAGAAGCAGTGACGTTCTTCAGATAAAATTATTCACAAAGGTCTGCTAATCAGACAGCAACAGTGTATTGATGGGAATAGTGGGCAGCACGGCCTAGGAGTTAGGGTGATAAAATGAAGGCTTGGGTTCAGTCCTCTATATTGTCCTCGTGACACCTTTAGGCTCAGATTTGCACGGGCATTTAGGCATCTAATTCCCATTGAAGTGAATGGAAATTAAGCACATAAGTACTTACAAGGATTTGGGCCTTAACCTCTCCCTGCCTCAGTTTTCCATCTGTAAAATGAGGATTTAAAGACATTTAAAACTGAGGTGCTTGGCTGGTATGGTAAATAGGTACCACCTAAGTCCCTAAGGCTGTGAGCATCATTCAAAACCTGACTTTAGCAATTTGGCTCTTTTTAGCTGACTATGATGCCAGTTTCCAATATGGTCTCTGGTCTACCTTGGTAACCTATCTGATCCCTCCCTCTAGAGTTCACCTTGGCCAGTCAGCATGGGTTAAAACTATATATGTCTTTCTTTCACTAGGATTTTCAGACAGCTTTAGTACCAGGTTAAAAATACACTCTCCTTCCTAGTGAAGGCAAGTGTTTCTACCTACCTAGCCAGAGATTATGGATGGAGAATGCAACACATACAGTGATTTGATGCTTGCTTCACTACTTGTACTCTGCGAGAGCCTTTATCCCATGTGTTCTTTATATCCTCCACGTGCTTTCTCTCCTCATTACAGGGGAAGTCTTTCTAATGACAGTCAGCTACCTGAAGAGAGAGGAAATACAAAGGCTTTGGAGTAGGTACAATTGGATGGAGCACTCCGTTGCTCTGATGGAGACACTCGGAAGCAAAGTGCGGCAGGAAGAGACTGTAAGAGGCTCTCCAGCCAACCCAACTTTCCTGTCAGTGCCTTGTTAGCTCTCCCAGCATCACAAATGATTTCCTGGTTGAAATGCACCAGCAAATCCACCTACAACCTTGTCACTGCAGAGAGACTAGATGAGAACAGAAGCTGGCAAAATAAACCCCAGGGGAAGAGCCTGGCCTCACTGAAATGAAAAGCAAAACTTACAGTGACGTCAGTAGGGCCAGCACTCTGCTCCACCTGTTTGCAATTCAACTAGAAATGGTCTTTGCCTGAGGTTCAGAACAAGAAGGAGCCAAAATCTCATGAGACAGACTGAGCCCAAAAGTAATGACAGACATGGTGAGAAGCAGGAGGCCCTGGAACTCTTTGGAGACCCCGCAGGAGATCAGGACTGTAGGTGTGGGCCCATGAACATCCTCAGTGCCAGGCTGTTACAAATGGGTCTCGGTTCTTTGTTGGAGCAGCTGAGTTGTTCAGTGTGGTCCTGTTGTGGTGGAGAGCCTGCTAGTGTGCATGGTTTGTGTGCTAGTGTGCGTGATGTGCCTTCTAGTGTGCATGCTGGTGTGCATTGTGTGTGTGCTAGTGTGTGGTGTGCGTACTAGTGTGCGTGGTGTGCCTTCTAGTGTTCGTGGTGTGCCTGCTAGTGGTAGAAAGACAGTTGTCTCTCTGTAGTCCTACAGACATGCTTCTGTTGCCCGTGACTGCAAAGGGACCAGGCAGGATTGTGATGGGGCCCAAGATTTGGAATAATTGTGGGGAGGCTGCAGACCAGATTGAGGTGCATTGACAGAGCAGTGGGGGGAGAACGATGGGTTTGCACAGTGCTTGTGTAACCTTCAGGTGGGCTACAATTCATTTAATTGCCCTTCTCCAGTGCCCAACAGAAATAAACCCCAACTCCCAAAGAGAAGCAGCTGGAGACCGAGGATTCAGTCTGTAAGGGACTCACAATGAAGATGGTTCAGTTACCCCTGGCACATTAAAACGCTACCAAAGAAGTATCATAATGAACTTTATTAACTATTAACAAGATAAACCTTATCCTAAAAAAAAAAAAAAGAATTTAAACAGAACAGTCCCCACAGAAACACTGTGGGAAAGAAACCCAAGTGTCCCAAAGTTTAGATGGACTTCACTCAAATCTCAGTTGCAGTCTCAATTCAGGTTCAAAGCCTTGAGTTACAAGGAGCAGCAATCCTCTTCTTTTGTTGCAGGGATCTTAGGTAGAAGTTCACACAGGCTTTTTTTTTCTTTTCTGGAACCAGCACCATGCAGTCAGTTTACTGGTTAACCAGCAATCAGTCACATATGAGAAAACTCTGCTGCGAAATGCTCTACAGCAGGGAGAAATCATCTTGCTGTCCTCTCCTGGCTCAAGTTCTCCCAGTCTCACAGGCTATGTTCACACACAGGGGGTTATTTCGATACAAGATGTTTCGAAATAAGTTAATTCGAATTAAGAAAATGTTAATTTGAATTAAGGAAAAAAGCTCAAAGCGAAATAGCATGTTTGGACAACAGTTATTTCAAAACAAGTCACCGTCATTTCGAAATAACATGTTCTGACGGGATTTTTTCGAAACAACGTTGTTTTGTCACCAAATGGGGTTCAAGTTGTTTCGAAACAACGGTACGTCATGTGAACATGGCGTTTCTTATTTCAAAACAACCTCTGTTATTTTGAAATAAGACTGCTGTGCGAACACACCCCCAGTGAGCACATGGGCTCCTCTCATTGCAACTCTATGGCTGCCACTGGCATGGCATCTGATCACAGCAGCAGTAAAAAATCTTGCGGCGCATGCTAAATGCAATGACCGAGTTAATTTCCAAAAGCTTCTGGACCTGGGCAGCCAAATCTGCCCAGCAACATAACACAGCCCCCCTGGCCCCGTGAGCCCCCTGGCAGCCCTCTCTCCACACACCCAGCCGGCTGCTAGACCTGCAGCCAGCAGGCTTTCGAACTGCACTTCAGCAATGTCTGTACACACTCGTGCTCCATACCATCCATTTTCTCGCCCTCGTGTCCCACCCAGACACCAAATGGTGAGACATGATGCCACGGATGGAGGCCAAGGACCCCCAGTGAGCCAACCTCTACTGCACCGTAACCCGCTGGGGGCATCAGTTGGTGGCTCCTCCATGGAGCTGTAATCACAGGCATGTACTTGGTGCGGTTCACCCCATACCCCGATACCTGCCCCTTCTGCAGTGTGAGGGAGACCCTGGCGCCTACATACTTCGAGTGCGCCAGGCTGCAGCCCCTCGTTCGGCTCCTCCAGAATCTCCTCCTGAGGTTCTGGCTGTGCTTTTCCTCTCACTTATTCAGTTATGTATTCCCCATCCATGGCGTAACAAAGTCATGGGACCTCTTTGCCAACCTCCTCCTGGCCCTCGCCAAGGCTGCTATTTATAAGACCAGGGAGAGAAGGTTGGCTGCAGGGGGTCCCTGCGACTGCAGGGCCTATTTCCGGTTCCTCGTCCGTTCACGTTTCCAGGCAGAGCAGCATCCGCTGGCTCTCTCGACACCTTCTGAGAGGAGTGGGCAATGTCCAGCGTTCTCTAACTGGTGTCCCCTTCTGAATCCCTTGTTTTAAAACTGTGACCACCACACCTGTCCCTGTTACTCCTTAGCTGTCCCCAGAACTTATTCGAAGCTGGGCCCAGTGCCAGTCCCCCTTAGGCTGGGGGAGAGGTTTTAGTAAAGGGCAGACTCGCACCCACCATCTCCCAGTCCTTCAATAGAACATAACCCAGGCTCAGGAGATCCCAAAAAGAGAGAGGTCCTTTCATCAGGCAGATGGGTTACACTGGTACCTTCCACGCTACAGGCGGGGATGCTCATCTCTCTGCATCTCCAGGCACCCCCCGGATAGTTGACAAGGACACCAGAGCTACCAGGGAGAATCACACTGAGGCTCATCTGGTCCCATGTCCTGTTTCCACCATAAGAGGAAAGCCCTGCAGTGGGCATTGAGGAGAAAATCTGGGGAAAGCGCCTCATGACCCCAAATAGTTAGAGATTTGGTTCAGATTCTGATGCAGGAGGGTTTACAATCCCCTTTCAAGCTCCTCTTAGAAGATACCCCAGTGGAGTTTCAACAGCCTCCCGTAATATTGGGGACAGCTTTGTTTTCAACAGAAGGAACCATGGGATGATTTGGCTCCTCCCCGCATTCTCCACCCCTTTTCAAACAAACCTCCCACCCTCCGTCCTACCGTAGAGCCTATATCCCAGATCCCCTGCCTCAACTCCTGCCAACCTGGTTGAACAGGCATAGCCCAAACCACCTTTTCTAAGAGACCTCCTTTATGCCCCGAAGCTCTCCATGTCTCCCTCTTTTCCCCATCAGCCTGAATGCTGAGGTCCATTTGTGTCCAGCAGAAGGTCTGGGAAGTTCAACGAGAGCCTGGAAGAGCCGGCCATCTGAGGAGTGGGGGCAAACAACGTCGCTAGTTTGAAGACGGAGCTTGGTATGTTGATGAAAGGAGTGATACGGCAGGGTTGCCCAAAATAGCAGAGGATTGGACTCTGTGACCAGATGCTATGTTCCTATGAATCCTGCGTATTTTAATGAAACCAAAGACCAAGGTTTACTTGCGAAATTCCTGTCTCTTTCTGTCCCTTTGATTTTGAGTGATGGATGGAAAGGAACCCAGGTTTCCGGATTTAGGCTAGTCTTCAACATGGAAACGTCCTTTCTAGCATAGCAGGACAAAAATAAAACCCCACGCCCCGTCATTTACTGGAAGAGCATCTAGCACAAGCACGGTGTGTTTCTGGGCTGGATTATCTTGGGCCCACAGTGAAATGTCAGCTCCACTGTCGTTTCCAATCTCTGTTCCCTGGAAAGGTCTAACCACTAAAGCTGTGTTTGTTATTGGTGTCGTATCTGTTTCCTAGCGAGGTGTGCTAGCTAATGGCTCGTTGGCTGGCAGCCTGCCAAACCACAGAGTCGCTAAACATAACTTTGAGAAAGACTTCTGAAAAAAAACCACTCCCTGTCTTCCAGTCTGCTGGCTGGGTTCACGGCATGCAGCATGTTGAAAATCAAGCTCTCTGCAAGGGCTCCTTGAAAGAAAAATGAGTGTTAATTAAACTAAACACTGAAGGGGTGACTGTGTGCCAAAGGCGGGAGTGGAAGGATGGCTCAGATTTTACCCTGGGCTGGGGAAAGCCACTTTTATTAACCCTTTTTGCTAGAGTTTTTCTGTGCAACCTCAGCTGACTTATTTAACTTCTCTAGACCTCAGTTTCCCGTAGGGAATAGGGGAATAAAGTTCTTCTTTGCCTGACAGAATTAAAGCTTGTGAGATGCTAAAACACCATGAAAATGGGGGTTATTTAGATTTGTCTATGGCACTCATCCCTGCAGCACCGGAGCTGTTCAGTCTCTCGTGGATTTACCTGCAGAGTCCGCCTGTGGGGAATAGGAACTAGGGGTGTTCCTTCTGAAAGCACAAAGCCAGCTGAAATCCAAGGATGCATCTACACTGCAACCCCCACGCCTGCAGAAATCCCCAAGTGCCCTTTAATCTACCTAGATCAAAAAATGAGAGCGAAGTGGCTGTAGCCTGGGGCTAGTCATTCACGCATCTACCCGTTGTTTTAAAGACTTCAGTGTTAGAAAGCCTAAAGCAGGGGTCTCAAACTCTCAGGATGCATGAGGCCCCTAATGCTATTTCCTGCAGCCCGCAGTGACATTATTGTTACCGCTATTTGTAATATCATTGTATGACAACATTTCTGTGGTGCAGCCCTCAGGCTAATGGACTAGTCCTCATGCGGCCCTGGTGGTGATTCGAGTTTGAGATCCCTGGCCTAAAGGGACCACAGATCCCTTGCATACTCTCATCAAGGATCGTAGGTGGCCTACTAGCCTCTCTTTTGGATCAGCATGCATTTAGGTACTCGCTTGCCATCTAAAATGAATCATGCAAGTTTCTGGTGTGCGTGTGTCTGTATCAACATTTTGGCCAGCTTGTGCATGCACTGTTAGGTGTGTGTGTTCATTTGCATGTCCCTGCACATGCTTGTAAGCTTGTGTTACAACTAGTTTTAAAACAGACGTTTTTCTGTGTGAAATTTTTCGGATTCTCCCCATGCACGACCACTATTTTCCACTGGAAAATTTCGCAGATGGTCTTCTTTCCCTGTTCAGCTCTGCACCCTGCCCAAGACAATGTCTGACAGTAGCCATTGTTAACAGCCCATCAATGCCGTGAACACCAAAGGAAAATGGTTTGTTGCCACTGGGTTTTCACCAAGTCTGGCAGAACCCCAATTGCTGAACCTGATGCCGCCACTGTATACCGCAGAACAGAAACTGTGGAGACAGAAAGGGCACAACAATCAAATGTTCTTGAGTCACTTTGGTTGTTTTTTCTTTTCCATTTTGACTCTGCGGTTGCCAGTTTCAGCCCGGGTCAGCATCAAAAAGAAGTGGAAAAAACCACACACACAACAACCCACATGAGAAAGAGCTGTTCTCATCGGATTTCTGGCTCCCTGCATCCAGGAAGTACTGGACATTGCAAAATATTTCCTGTCTGATTCCTTGATCAAAGAGGTTTGGATCCAGTTCAGCTCAACTCTGATAAGCTTTCAGTGTAGGATGCTTATCTGAAAGTGAACCTCTGAAATTTTCTAGGTCCACCTAGGGCCAGGTTCCGTACTTCAGGATTGAGCTACCCTTTTCTTAATCCAGAGAACAATATGTCATAGAGACAGAAATACATATTTGGGCATCCTGCCTTTTCCCCCATATTACAATATTGTTTGCTGTTGTGTATTTCCCATAGCTGGAACAGAGCCAAGACAACACCACCTGAATCCAAAGTTCAAGTGTGGTTGGATTTGGGTTTTTAATAGATTTTAAAGACCACTGGACCATACAAGTCTGATCTCCCGTGTAACACAGGCCATAAAGCAGTGGTTCCAACTTGTGGTCTAGGGACCAAACAGCGGCCCTCAGGGGCTTTCAAAGTAGCCCACGGCTCCGCTCCTCCTGGCTGCAGATGAGAACGACTGCCTGAAGATGCAAGAAGAGTATGTTTCTGTGTGACTAAAAGACCGGTGCAAGCTCCTTGCTGCAGCCAAGAGGACAGGAAATCATTGCTCCCCTCTTCCAGCTACAGCACAGAGCAAAGCATCCTATGTGGGTCCCTATTCTCTGGGGTCCCTGCTGGAGTCAGCGGGAGGGGGAGAACTGAGCTGTCCACCGCCTAGGGACCCATGTGGCACAAAAAGGGCTACAGGACGTGATCATTTTCCCTCCTGCAGACAGGGAGACAAGCAATCGGTGAGGAGGAAACTTCTGCTGGCTGCAATGAAGACCTGCTGGCAGAGACAGGTGGCCCTTTAGGGTTGTAAAAATTCTTTCTGTGGCCTTCGAGCCAGAAAAGTTGGGAGCTGCTGCCCTAGATTATCACCAAGTGACTGGTGCTTGGAGCCCAATAGATTCTGGGTGAGCTTTTGTCCTTTCAACAGCCATCTGAGCCAATATTTCAGGTTGGTTCATGTTAAAGCCAGGAGTCAGTCCTGAAGGGCCGACCCAACTATAAACTTTCTCCAAATTGTGCTTTGTTTCGATCTGTTATTTTGATTTCAGCCCACAACATTTTTTAGTGGTTCGTTCAGTCTTGTTTGAAATGTCCTGAGTGCTGGGTTTTCCAGCACTTCCTGTGGAAGGCTGTTCCACAGGCCAACAGAATTTGTCAGGCATCTTTCCTTTCTATCCAGACTAAACCTCTCTTCCTTTGGACCAACTCTAGATGACCTCCTTTGGGGATCTGTGATGTCCCTGCAGGTCGGACTCTTCAAAGGGGCCTGGCAGCCGCAAATCCCATTTCAGTGCGAGGTAGGCACTTTTACAAACCCCGACCACAGCTCTTTATGTGTGGGCATTGCAAAATAAAATCTACAGTGGAACTGATTCAACAAGAATCAGTCGTAGAAAGAAATGCCAGCAATATATTGGATCCATTACTGTCCTGCCAATGGGAATGCCATCTTCACTTGTTTAACTGCTACCCACCAGTGAACGTGTGTTGTCTGGTTTTAAGCAAATCCAACTGCTACAATGAGACAGACAAAGAAACAATGCTCTCACCTATCAGATCTAGAGGCGTGCAGTCAGAGACATTAATGACGGTGATAAAAATTATTCTGTGCTGCTTTTGATTCCTCTGAGCCCTAAGCTCACCATGGCTGTGAGAGAAAGTGTGCATGCCTTTTGCTAGGGCATAGTCCAAAGAAAGTGGCGCCATGTTTAATTTAGTCCCCAGAACCTGCCAGTGAGAAGGCTCAAGAAGGAGAGAACTGGAGGCTGGTTAAAAACAGGACATTTGTCAAAATGTTCATGAAAATTTCATCCCTTTTCTGGGAGGTCTAATTCAAAGTTTTTATAAGAAAAGAACTCACCAAATGATTGAGAAACAGCATAAAGATTTTGGTCCCCTTGTTTCCTCTCAAAATCCGGACATTTCGTTGAAATACTTAATTCCCTCAAATATCAAATTTTGGATGATTTCAGCCAGCTTCAGAAGGAACCCAAATTGACACCTGGTGGGAAAGCTGAAGAGCGGGCAAAACTGAAAGAAACAAAGCATACGTCATCTGGAGTCAGGAAGGGGCAACACTATTTTTACAGTCCTTTCACAGGGCAGAGCTGTGGTCTAAAAGGAGTGAGTAGGAAGTGAAGCAGATAAAGGAGCTCAAGCGATAACCATTGACTGGATAACCGTTGGGACTAAAATAACGGGTTAGACTCTGGGGTCTTTACTTCGTTTTCCCTGAGTCCACAGTCATATAGGACTGTCATTATTTTGGTGCAATGGTTGCCTGAGAACTGCGTCCAAAAGTAGCCTGCTTTTGCTTTCACAAATGACCTTGTGAAACCTTCTATCTTTCCTGGGAAACATTGATTGAGCAGCTATCATTTTTATGGGAATTTTGGGGGTGAACTCCAAGTGTGCTGTGAGCTGGCTGGACGCCAGGGCATTACTAACAAAATCTGGCAGGAGGGCAAACAGGCTAACATCAAATCAAAACAAACGCTCTTGTGTTACAACCATTCCATTTTCTTGGCAAATTGTAGCCTATTTCTGGCGCCAAGAACATCCAAATCAGGTAGATCATTGGCTTTATTCTGCAGGCAGTTTTGATTGTATAAGAATTTAATACTAATGTGTTTGGAGCCGTTAGCGCAAACCTGAACTTCCTCAGTCCTCTTATAATGTCTGGGATCTCCAGGCCAAACACCATGTGATTGTGTCAGGTAGAGGGAGGAAGGAACAATAGGATTACCTGGCATGAGATCTTTTCCACCATGCATGCCAAAGAGACCCGCCTTTTATCCCCTTGACCTTCCCAAAGGAGAGAGATCAAATGCTTTGCTGTCTTTAGGATTAGACACGGAACAGAGTATGATGGAAGATTTCAGACAGTGGGTGAGGTAGCGTTGGTGGGGACATGAGCGGGGCAGAGGAGCGGATATGCTGAAAAATAAGAAAGTAAGGTGACACCATTGATGGTTTCAGGCCCAAACGGTTTGGTTTCTGCACAGAGGTCCCGCTCAGGTTCTGAGTGAAAGCTAGATTAGTGATGTTATCTTGACTTGTCCACATCACAAGCCCTGATGCTCAGGTCAGCATAATCTGGGAAAGTCTCAAGGCCTGGTGGCTGAAGCCAGACATTGGCTGAAGTGTAGAGAAGGCGTTTACAACAACAGGACAGAGCACAGATCCTCCTGCCCCCTGGCACGCCTAACTCTTGGCCTTAAGAAGAGTTGTTCCGAGCAGTATAGGCCCCATGAAACACAGCAGAGCACCTCTAAGTCGGTCCGGCTGAAGCGTGCGCACGGCAGCAGTGGCCAGTTGTGGGTTGTTCTCCTAGGTGACTAGCTCTGCAGAAACATCCATCCAGTCAAAATCACAGCACCGGAGAAGGCTCATGTAAGCTGGGAGATACGGTCCTTATTGTCCGTTCCAGCAGCTCACAGCCCTTCCAGTCGCTTTTCCACGGGAAGTCATCATAGGATTAGTGTTGCTTGGTGGTCCAGGCAGGCACCTCTTACAGGCCTGGGTGAAGGCTGCTTTCTGCCAAACACTGTTTGTTTCACTGTTGCCTCGTCAGCTCAACCCCCAGCAGCCCAGTGCATCTGCTGTGTCCACATTGCTTTTTATGAGGCATGTGTGGGGAAGAAAGTGCTTCTCCTGTTATAGAGCCATTCCCCACTCTGAACCTGGAAGAGGGATTTCTAGGTGTGGCTGCACCATCACAGAGGCATGCTTTCCTCCCCTGAACCAGATCTCTGAGGAGTGACCATCACACTGAAAAACTCCTTCTTCCTTAGACAAACCTGTCCTCCACCCAGGTCAGTCTCTGGGATTGCCCCCACTCCCACACTCAGCAATACCCCCATGTCCTCTACCACGTGCACCCCTGACTCCAACCCACCTCCCTCACTTAGCTCAAAAACTCCCCCATGCCAGGCGTAAAGTCACCCAGCTCAGCCAACTTCCCTACGGCTTAGATCTCTCTGGGAGGCTGCATGTTTCCTGAGTTGAAATCCCCTTGTCACACCCTGCTAGCCATTTAGGTCGATCCCCTGGTCTCCTAGCTGGGCCAGGCCCAGGGATGCTGTATTGTGTGGTGCGACATAGGGATATTTTTTCTAGAGACTTGGCCGAGACTCCATGCCCATCCCACGCTTCTGCTTCTTCCAAGATCCATGTACCGTTGGCAACTGGTGGCCATGCTGCTTGTTTATCTCTGCGAGGAGACTAAAGACTGAACAGGAATGGAGATCGGAAGGGCTAATTCTCCACCCGTAAGTCTCCGTGCATCCTCATGACCATGTTATTGATTTTCTGTTTGTGTTGTGGTGGCACGTAGGAGTCCCAATCCGGGACTAGGACCCCTCTGTACTTATTGCATAAAGGCAGAGCTCTGTCTCCAGACATGTCCACCTTGCCCATCACCAAGACATCTCTGAACTTCTGTAGATGCATCTTTCTCTCTGCCAGGAGTGGGCAAGTGAGCGACTGTGCGTGACTGTCTCAATGCAGGTGTGTTGTGAGTGCCGCAGAGTAGAAGGGGTCAATGGTTTGTATAAAAACAAGTCAACCAGCAGAGTAAACAGAGTAGTTGAGTGACAGGAGGCATATCACTGTGCTGTTATTTTTACGGCAAAAAATAAACTGCCATCCCTCGCCAGGTGTGAAAGTCCCCTCTTCTCAGAAAACCTGACAGATGGAAAATCTTTTCCAAGCCAGGCTGATGCTCTTTAAATATAAATACCATCTGAATGGGAGGAATGGGGAGACAGACTGAATGTCAATGTGTGGAAATGACCTTTCTCTTCCATGGCTCTGGGTATGCATTCAAGCCTGCAGAGGCAAGGAGAGCTCTGCTATCTTGAAGCAGCACAGGGGCAGAGGGGGGGGGGAAAGGGCAAAGGGTGTCCAAAATATCTATGTGGCACAGAGCTCTGGACCTGCTCTCCAGCCTGGATTTTGTTTATGAGACTCCGAGGCATCAGGATTTTTGTGTGTATGTGTGAAAGAGTATTTTTACTTTTGAGGTGGGATAGGGAGGAGGGTTAGAGGCTTTATTAATTGTTATTATTACAACAAAAGGGGAAAACCAATTATTTTCTGAAATCAGGGAAGTTTTCCAGGTTATTTCTGGCATGGAGCTGCTTTCCAAGGTATTCAGTTTCAATGTGGAAAATGCAAATGCTTTGTGATTTCATCACAAGCTCTGGTACAGGCTCAGACAAGACGAAAATGCCAGCTTGCATGGTGGAATTTACCCAGCTGGTTAAAATGGAAAGTATGTGAAGAAATCCCCACGAGATTCAGGAGGTAACATTTCTTCAGTGAAGGCCAAACCGAACCTTCCCCTAGCCTAGTGCTAGGGACATTAGGGAACCCAGGATGCAGTCGGGGTGCTGAGACACTGTTGGCTCGCACGGGACTGGTAGGATTGTTCTGCAGGAATTAGTTCAGGGCGAGCAGAGGGTGATGTGCTTCTCTCTGCTTTCGGACTGAACACTGAGAACGCCGTGCCGTGCGAGGGGCATCGTGGTTTTGGAGGGAGCGGTGGTGATCTGGTGGGGCTCAGTGGGGTGCTGTGGTGATGTACGCAGGTGGGTTAGAGTAGGTAGCCAGTGCTGAACAAATCCCCTAATGTGGGGCTGGAAGCAGTGTGATTTTACAGGGAGGTTCCAGGCCTTCTCTGACATCTGCTGGAAACGGCTCAGCCGGAGGAAAAGCGTCAACTCGGAAAGAGGGGCAGTGAGTTTAGACCTCCAAGTGCTGCCTAGAGAAGCCACTCCAGCTCTGGTAATGACAGAACCAACAAGATCTGGTGGCTAGAAGGACTGGGAGGAGGCAGTAGCCAATCAGGAACCACCAAATAAGTTAAAAAGGCATGCCTGCTTCTTCTCAGGAGGAGCGTTTGGTGGAGCTGGATCAGGAGAGGAGCTCGACTGTCTTAACCCAGGACACCCGGTCTGGGTCTGACAATCAGTCTGCACTATTAGTTAAAACAAAGAACAAGCTCTTTTTCTTTCTGGTGGAGTTAAAATATCCAGGAAACCATTTTATAGTTGGATTTTGATTAACTATAGCAGAACTAGCAATAAGATAACCAGAGGATTTTTTGACATCAGCCTACAGGACAGATTGTGTCTGGGTCATTGCATTCTGCCATATTCACTGGTGGACCAAAGTCTAGAGCTAGAGTAAAGGAAGGAGAAAATTCAAGAATCCAAAAAGAGAGGCACAAAGGAGAGCATGATACATAGATTACTGTCCATATAATGGAGGGGGTCGTCCACTCTGGTTGAGCTGTACTCAGCGCTGGGGCTGGGGACAGTGGCAAAGACAGATTTAGGCAAGAGCCTGGGGCTAACTTGAGCTGAAATGGAAACTCAGAGCAAATTAGAGCAGTCCCGAGTTTGCTTCAAATTGTGCCCAACTGCCTATGGCCCTAAGGGGCCTTCCAGCAGGCAATGATCTCCAGGGTAGAATGACCCACAGCTTCGTAGATTTGAAGGCCTGATTTAATCATCTAGTCTGACCTCCTGCATAGCCCAGGCAACAGAACTGCACCCAGTTACACCTGCAGCGAGAACATTAACTCGTCTTTTGAGATAGCCAGTCCCAGATTTCAAACGATGGAGATTCTGATGCGACCCTCAGGAAGTTGTTCCAATGGTTAATTTTGCTCATGGTTCAAAATTTGAACCTTGTTTGTCTAACCTGAGCTTCCAGACACTGGCTTGTATTACGGTTTGGTGGCATTCCTTTTAGCTTCCTGGTCACCTTGCTAGCCTCACCTGGCTTCAGAGAAGAGAGCAGCAAACCCATCCAACTCACCCAGCAAATAGACCTCTGCAGCTGGTAACTACCGGGGGGGGTCCCTCTGACTGTGGAGGGTTTGCTAGCCATTGCTTTTTCTTCTCTTTGTTAGAGGACAGGTCCATTAACGCCAAGATGTTCAGGAACATAACCCTCTGATCCAGAGGTCACTAAACTGTCTGCCAGAAGCTGGGAGTGGATGTCAGGGGATGGATCAATGGAAGATTGCCCAGTTCTGTTAATTCCCTATGAGGCATCTGGCACTGGCTGTGGTCAGAGACGGGATGCTGGGCTAGATGGACCACTGCTCTGATCCAGTATAGCCACTCTTATGTAAAGAGCCACGAGGCAGGACAATGTGGGGCCAATGTCATGGTGTGCCTACAGCACAAGATTTCCTTAATTCAATACTCAACCAGTCGGGAAGCCCAGCCCTGAGAAATGCCGCCTCCCAAACGGTATGCTAGTGAGACCACAGTACCTGGGGTTTCCCCTGGTGGTGTCTCCCACTCAAGCATCCTATTTAGCAAACAAGACCTACCAAGTTCCCCAGGCAAGCAGATATGATTGCAGGGGAACGTAGGACATTTGTTCAGTTGCCGGGAAAGAGCACGTAGAGGAACAGCCAAAAGAGAGGGTGAAAAATTAATGAGCTGCATCATGGCCACAGAGACTGCAGGCTACCGCTGAGGCCAGGAGGGATAGCGAGCATTTACAGAGCTGCAGCAAGAGGGCCAGTGTCGCGTGAGTTGAGAATACCATGCAGCATGTGCTGTCTGAATAGACCTTACCCTAAAATACCTCCAAACTGAGCAGACATTTAACATGGGAAAGAAGCCAACACTACCATAGCCTTCCAAAGGCTTAAGCACAGCTGGGCCTGAACAGCCAACTCCCACAGATGCCTGATGTGTCTGGATTGGGGTTTTCCCACCCAGACCGCCTTTGTGGAGGGAGAGAGTTTGCAGTAGGGGCCCATCTGGTCTCCAGATGCATGGGAGATGGGTAGGGTGAGTCACGTCTCTGACAGGCAGGGATGGGAAATAGGCACTCAAAAGGTTTTGTGGAGTAACAGGAGAAGGATAAGGCCTAGGTGACATGGTTGATGGGTAGCCATAGGATGGGTACAGAAGGGTAGCCATCGGATATTTGCTTGACCAGATGAGCAACAGCCCATCTAAGCTTCTACTTCCCATTCAAGCACCATATTGTCTTTGCTCTGGAAACACTGCAAAATTGAAGTGATGGTTTTCAAAAGGCTGGCTAAATCAGCTACTCTGCCCCTGGCTGTCTGGCTATGCTATCAGACTGCCTTGCTTTAGCCTACATGAAATGGGAATGCGACTGGCACAGTTTTCCGTTGCACAAAGGAAATGCCAGAGAAAGGGATTTGCAGAGAGCTGAAGTGGGGTGGCAAAAGTCCAGCTTCCTTTCCAGGCAGGCATGCGAGTCTCAGGTAGTTGCTTCTGGCCCAAGACAAGAGGCAAGCACCCATAGTTCTAGATGACAAAGCATGACAGTGCGTGGGCATATGAGTTGATAGCAGGTTTCCAGCCTGACAAGGGTGTAGCATCACATGCCTGATGTGTCATTGTCCCTGCAGCAATAGGGAGGAGCAGCTTTCATTTGTTTGTGGTTTACAGGTGGCATTCTTAGCAGATGTGGTAAGGGGTGGAAAAAAGAGAAATGATCCTGCCCCTTGCTTGCCGCAGGCCCATTTGAACAGCAACTTGCTTTACCTTCCCAGCACTGTCAGGCTAACATTTCAATCTGGAGCAGGCTTGGTGGAATGTAAAGGCTCGGCGCTGTAAGGTGCCAGGATAAACTGCAGGATACACTGGCCTAGGTGATGCATTGTCTGTCCCAGCCCTTCCATGGAGCCATCCATTGGCCACGTGCATCTCCTGGCTGATTCAGTGCATTTCCATCCTGACCAAACGTGACCACGTAGGTCACCCGAAGCCTCCTGGTCTCTTTGTTTTCACTGCCTCCAGTCCTCCTCCTACTTCCATTGCCAACTTCTCCACTCCCTATTGAAACAAAGTCCAGGGTCCATTCTCAGGGGGTGGTCGCTTGCACTGGTAGCTTCTTTGCAGCCTTCCAGGTGTGTTCTTCACGTCTCCCGATGTGTTCACACTAAATGACTTTGTTTCGTCTTCTGCGTCCCAGCATTACACCACTTGCTGAAATGATTTAGGCATAGGCAGGAGCAAAAGTTCAGACAAAGGCTTGTGTGGTTTCGGCAAAGGAGAGTTCTTTCTTAATGCTAACCAGAGCATTGCACAGAGACTCCTCATTACTTCTGGGTATAGCAAGATCTGCAGCTAATTCTTGCACATTCTTGCAGCACAACATCAGCCTAGGCGATGAGGACAGAACACGCCTGGAAACTGAACTCTTTTCAACCTCAGGTCAGCCCCCCGATGCATGTTGGTAGTGTTTGAGGTGGGAACATCTACAAAGGCCAGACCCATCCTGTACATAAACAGAACTTCTGTCTCCAGACACTTCAGCCCCAGACCAACATTAAAGACAGTTTCAGTCAAGGCAAGACCAGAGATGCTGGAGATAGATACAGGATAAAAGCCCACCTAGAACAGAACTTAGAACAGGGTCTCAAACTCCAATCACCACGAGAGCCGCATGAGGACTAGTACGTTAGTCCGAGGGCCACACAACAGAAACCTGTCCATACAACAGTATTGCAAATATTGATAACAGTAGTGTTGCTGCAGGCTGCAGGAAATAGCTTTAGGGGCCACATGTGTTTTGAGACTCCAGACTTAGAGCCTATGGCTCTTTCCCCTCATGCTGTGCCACTTGATCTCCTTCGAGGGCCACAGACAAACTCTCGTCTCCTGTGGTGGAGAGAGGCAAGAGCCTGGGAGTGTCTGGCCCATGCTAGGTGACACACAATGGCCTCCTATTGGCCACGTGCATCTCCTGACTGGCTCAGTGCATTTCCCCCACCAAAAGCCACCTACGAACCACGGCCAGATTTTGGTATTCGTAGGCCCTAGGCACTTTCACTCCAAAATGTGCAAAAGAAGGGTAAACACCAATTGAATTATGTCGATTGACATGATGTACTTTAAAGTGTTCTAATGCTAAACCACGTGATTTTCCTTATTTTTTCCCTCCTTCGTAGGCCCTAAAAATTTCATAGGCCCTACACACTGTGCCTACAGTGCCTAATGGGAAATCCGGCACTGCTACGAACCCTTGTTCCCAATCCCTCTGCTCTAGGAAAATACAGTCACAGGATGCCAGAGTGGCCAGTCAAGCCTCAGCAGGGAATGGCACCAGCCTTTGTGATGGGGCGAGAGGTGGAGATGACATTGCTCTGGGTAAGTTTAAAACAACAGGTAAAGCAGGGTAATTGGTAATGCCAGCAGAGAGGTGAAGGATGACCTTGTGGCACATAGGTCCATTTCAGATTACAGTCAGAAGGGACCACTGTCTCATCTAGTCTGGCTTCCTGTGTATCACAGGCCATTACATGTCACCCAGCCCACCAAGAACTTGAGTATGGCTAGAGCTGATCTTCCAGAAAGGCAGCCAACCTGGGTCTGAAGACATCAAGAGATGGCGGATGCTCCCTTTCCTTTGGTAGAGTGTATTAATCACCCTCCCCGTCAAAAGTTTTTGATTTTTGTGCTTAATGCCGCTAGGCCAGGATGGTGGCTCAGGAAACCTGGGCTCAGACTATGGTTCTGCTGTAGTCCCACAGTGCAATCTGGGCCGTGTCCATGTAAGGGACAGATTTTCAGGGCTAGCTGTAGAAAAGAGCCCCAGCACTCTGGGCTTTTCTGAGAATCTCACCCGTAATGCCTCCAGGTTTCAGTGCTGCATCTCTAAAATGGTGACAATCTTGTCTATTTAGGTTGCAAGTTCTTCAGTGAAGGGAGTCTCTTCCTACCAGTTTGTTCAGTGCCTAGCCCAATGGGCCCCCAGCGCTGCCCCTAAGAGCTGGCAATTTATGTGTTCAAGAGTGGATTATTACCCCCATTATATAGATGGGGAAACTGAGCCACAGAGCTATTAGGTAACTTGCTCAAGAGCTGAAATTCCAGTCCCCTAAGTCCCTTGCCAGTGCCAACAAACCAGCCTTCCTCTCCAACAGTCACAATTACTGAACCCTACAAAAACCCTAAAATCTAGTTCATTAGTCTGTGGGCATGTGTCTGGGTGTTTGTGTACAGCACCCTGCGCATCTAGCCCAAATCTAGAACACCAGCACAATAGAAATAATGTGTTATATTAATTGGTGAAATCACTGTCCAAATGATCTACTTTGCTCTAATACCCATTGCTCTGTGCTGAAGCTTTGTTAGTTATTGCTGGTGAAGATTTCTGAAGAGACAGCA
This sequence comes from Podocnemis expansa, assembly GCA_007922195.1. Lineage (NCBI taxonomy): Eukaryota > Metazoa > Chordata > Testudines > Podocnemididae > Podocnemis > Podocnemis expansa. The sequence continues at coordinate 1,631,895 of ML682065.1, forward strand.
CTATAGAAATACAGAGAGTTATTGACATTAAATTGAATTTTCCCAGCACTGATTGGAGGTTTGAGGCTGAGGTGGGTTGGAAATACCACGTATGTTATGGCTTGAAATAGGCTACAATTGTCCATGTCTCCTGGGCAAAGTGCAAACTTCTGGGAAACTCCTCTCTGATCTCTAATGCGATGAGCTCTAGCCAGACTGGACCAAAGAGGATTGGTTTGAACTCTCTGGCAAGAGCCGCATGTGGACCCACGAGTGCAATTCTTTACTCAGTGACAGCTAAGGCGTTACTGGAAACAATTCACCCTGTCAAGGGACTGTTAACAGGCCCAGCTGTAGCCCAGTGCTCATATCCCATCCATCTCCCAGCAAGCTGCAGTAAAGCATAACGGGAAACAGCAGCATCTGTAAGTTATGGTGGTCAGGCTCATGAGGATCCTGAACAATAGGAAGGCTCTGGATCACAAACTACTGGTTTGGCAAGTGCAGATTCCTGAGAGCACTGGCTCCAAGCAGGTCTCACAGGCAAGGGAAAAGGTGCTGTCTAAACTCTCATGAAGAGCTGATGGATGCACATGGGGTGGAATTGAACCTTGCGGGAGGCTGAGAGAAGCTGAGTAGTTTGCGCAGAGAGGGGAATCCTGCCCTGTGGCTGACGTCAAAAGAGCGGGTGGCAATAGTGAGAATCTAAAAGAACCATCCATGCAGCTGTCAAATTAAAGTGCAGTAGCTAGAGACAGGATGGAAGGACCATGCCAGGTCTGAACATCTACCCCAAACTTTGCCAGAGGTTGGATCCCATTTCTGGCAGCATGCCGTCCTGGGGAATCTGCAGCTACCTAACAGAAAGGAGCTAGAGACCGAGAAGCAAAAGCATGAACAGAGGACAGAGGTCCTTTTGAGTTCAGTCCAGTCTCGTCCATTAAGTTGCAGATGTGAGAGTTCAATAAAAGCATCGCACTGTAACCCGAGATTCCTGCTTCCTAGATTAATAGGTTCTGAGGCTAGAAGAGACCAAGAAGAGGATCACCCTCATCTTGTCTGATCTCCAGCATAACGCAGGCCAGAGAACCACCCCCAGTGATTCCTGCACGGACCTCATATCTTGTGTTTGAACCAGAGCAGAGGTCAGCAACCTTTGCCAACCCCTGTGCCGGTCCTTCCTCCCCAACCCTCAGCTGGTGCCGGCTGCCTTCTCTGCTGAAAAAATGTGGTGACTGCCTGAAAATTCAGCAGCAATGAATGCTTCCCAGGCATGCCATGGAAAGAAGTCGCCCAGAGTGGCTCATCTTTGTGGTGTGCCCAGGGACAGGGCTCCCCAGGCATGCCACAAAATGAAGGGACTCCTTCAGGGGTCCCCAGGTAGGCTGCAGAAAGAAGCTGCCCGGAGTGGCTCCTTTGGGGAGCATCACACTACAGACAGGAGCCACTTCGGGCAGCTTATTTCTGCGTCATATGGAGGCATGGGGGAACCGCCTGTGTCCCAGCTGCATCTGAAGGAAGGCTCCCAGAGTGGCTTTCGGTGGTAGGAGTGGCAATTTCTGTGGTAGCACAGAGGGCGCCTTGTGCCACTTTGAATGGGCTCAGGCAGCACATGTGCCAGGGGTTGCCTATCCCTGAGCTAGAGCTGGCTCAAGAACAGTTCAGGCCCCATACCACTAGAGAGCAAAAGCAAATCACGTACCCAAATGTCACGCCATTGGGGATTGTCTGCCATTGGGTTCTAAGGTGTGCAATTTAGGCACAGACATCTGTGCTTGTAAGAGACCTGTCTGGGTAAGTAAAATGATTCTGACATCTCCGGTCCCCATGACCTAAATCTGTGAGCTTTGTTATAGACTAAAATAAATTGGGTTAACTTCTCTAAACACCTCATTATCTTGAATTCACAATACAGCTGCCTCGGGGCTATCTAGCTCTGAAAGGCAACTAGAAGAGGTGGAGAGAAAATGCTGGGAGGCAACATGCTTCCCTCAAGATATTTCTGACCCAACCATCTGCAAGAACCACTGAAGATTTCACCAGAAAGCCTCACCTCCTGGAAGTCCCAGGCTAGTTTTTCAGGAGATTCAGAAAAACTTCTCCTGCCATAGCCAGCCTACTGGTGCTCACTGCAAATCATCCATGCAGACCAGACATGGGGCACTGCCTTCAAAGTTTATCCCAAGGTCTACAGTCTTCAAAACTTTTGAGGTTTAACCCTTGCTTGATAGTTTTAATTTCATGACTGGTCATGATATCCACCAATTGGGCGAAGCCAGCTTCTCTATCCCCTCAGTAAGTTTTAGAGTAAAAACCTTCCTGCTGAACTGTCCCTTTCTATGCAGATAGATCCATTGATTTCAGTGGGGCTATTTGTGCAGGAAGATCTGCTCAGGACAAGTAAGGGTAGCCTAGCCAAGAACTCCAGATTTTGCTCTCTGCTCAGATATAATTGTTATTAGGACTTGGATGGCAAATTCCCTTCATAGAAATGACGTCTTTTCTCCTGCCAGCAATCGAGTGCAATAATTCATGGGAGAGCTCTGGGAAACATTATTCAGCCTTTGTAGTGTTGGTAAACTCTCGGCGTTGACTAGGCCTCTGTTTGGCTGGCTAAGTTTTGTGGTGTTGTTTCCATTCCCCAGCTGGACAATGGAACTTTTAAAACAGATGAATAGCAAATATCAAATCTCCTTGCCCTACACAAGGTCTCTTGTATGTCCACATACACAAGTGGATGTGAATATGGAGATTGGTAATGGGTGAAATTCACTGAATGCTGAAGGTGTTGCATCCTTCAAGACCCATGTCAACTCTGGTAGAAGTCAGAAGTCTTTTGCTGATCCTGGTGAAAAGTGCTGGAGAAGAGCTAGGTTTTTAAAGGGTTTTAAGGCCCAGCTTGTCAAAGCCCTGGCTGGGATGACTCAGTTGGGGTTGGTCCTGCTTTGAGCAAGAGTTTGGAGTAGATGATCTCCTGAGGTCCTTTCCAATGCCAATCTTCTCTGATTTTCTGTTAGATCACATAATGCAAGCAAAAACTCATGCATCAATATCCACCAATAAATTAGGGCACGGATGACAGTAACATCAAACAGTCCTTGGGGACCTGAATGAATATTCCCAAACACCCTTTTATAGGACTCAGGCAGGTCTCGTAATCGTACATGGAGCCATTGCTCTTAGATAAAGCCAGCAGTCAACGTAATCAACGGACAAATGGAAAGGCTCATGCTGCCTGACTGGCGAGTAATCGGCTGCCTTAGCCATTTGTTTTGGAGGTGTTTGCCGCATGCCATGTGGGCAGCTCCTTTCTTGAGTTTACTGACAAGATGATTAGGAAAAGGCATCACATCAACACACAACATTTCCAGTCTTTTTCCTAGACAGAGGGAGGAAATAGAATGGGAAAGAGATGACATATGTATCTACCTGGAACGACCAGCCGTTTGCATGAAAATCCATCTGGGATGTGTATGTACATGCTATTAAGTTTTATATCCGCATTATTGGATATTCCATGTTTCTTATCTGCATCACTGGATTAGCAACCTCTTTGTTTTGCCCACTGGCACCTTTCAGCTATTTCAGCCATACACTCTGTGCAGTGGAATGAGTTTTCTTGCCAATCTGCCAACAAAGCCTGCGGGGAAGAGGGCCTTGATCGTTTGCTTGCCTTTTTCTAGGAACAAGGGATTGCTGGACTGGATCAGACCCAAGGTCCCTCTCCTGCCGTATCACTTCTCTGACAGTAGCAACAGAACCACACCTCACCCACACCTGAAATAAAGCCAGAACCTCTGAAATTTGGTGACTTAGAGAAGCCCATGTTAGGTCTGTTCCAGAGAAGCAATTCAGACTGGGGGTCTTGAACCTGGAGTGGGTGGTGAGGTCCACTGATCATAGCAATGGCAATCAGGCCTAGTGGTCAAAGTAGGAGCAAGCGGCCAGCACAGAGGTGAAGGTCAGCGCCGGTGTCAGACCCCAAGTGAAGGAGAGTGGCAGGACTACAGCTGGGAACAAGGCAGGTCCTACGGCAAACACTGCTGCAGAGGTAAACATTGACCAGGCTCTGGACTAGTGCTGCTGCTGAGCCTACGACAGAGCTGGCGACGCCTCTCAATCAATCAAGAAATCTGGCTGATCAGGGTGTTCACCTGTCGGACAGTTTGCTGGCCCCCCGCTGCAGCCCTGACTCCTGACACAGGGTACCTGCATCTCAAGCGTGTCCCCTCACCACTAGGGCATGGGTTATAAAAGCGGGATGGGAGCAGAAGGGCAGTTGCACCACCAAAGCCAGCTTTTCCTACAGAAATGCCACATTTCTTCTTGTCAAACCTGCAGATAGTTTTGGATCAAGGGAAGTGGATTATCCATTGAATAGACTATTCATCCTGAAAACACCAGCTCAGATTATGATTAGGTCGTTCCTCTGAGCAGCTCCTGCAGGAGCAGGAAGACAGGGAAGAGGTTTGTGTCTGTAGCCTGATGATCCAGGCTGCTCATAACAGTAACACAGTATGTGCTGCAGCTCCGGGTCCTTTCACAAATTTGAGTCTCATCACCCCAGCATCTGCTCACGACCATCGTTCTTAAACCCTTCACACAGAAAGTAAAAGTAAGGCATGGAAATGGTAAGTGACCTGTCTGTGGATGCAAGACTTCCCCAAGCAGAGACCTGTATCTCTGCCCTGTATCCTGTTTAAATCCCACTTAAGTTAGATGATTAAATGGTCCGTTGGCTTTGTGCTAGGCATCTGTACAGGGTGAATTCCCCACCCCCCCAACCTCCACAAAACATTTATGGATCTGTGAAAGGCACTGATGCTCTGCCTAAATTTCAACATGGGTTTTCTATAAATATTTGTCTTACAGCCTACGATGAAGGCTGAGTCTGCTCAGAGAGTAGAGAGGAGAAAGTGCAGGGAAATTTATTTGTTTTCCCATTTAAACTAAACCACACATGCTCTTTGCCATGAATGAGGAGGCAGGCAGTATCCTTTAGCAAGCGAGCACCTCTTACAAAGCACTTCACTGGAATATTTATATCTTGTCATTGAGAAATATAGTGTGTTGTTAGCATAGCACAGCATTCAATGCTTGTAATATGAAAGAGTTCCTGACTGCAACCAAGAGGCAAAGCCCTGAGGAAAAATATAGAAAATGATCAATTTTCTGATAGGCTTTTTCAATCATTGTGTGGTCTTCAGTTACAACTGGTTGGGAGAAGAGTCACTAAAAAGAAATCTTTACATGAGATCAAAAATTATTAGCTATTCCTCTTCCTATCAAGTCTGTGGGATTTTGTGAAAATCAAAAATCTTCAGCGTGTTCTAGAGCTACTCAGAAGCTCCCCCAACTGCACAGGTGCAAAAAACTCTCCAAACATTCTCATTCCCCTCTTTCAAGGTGGGTGTTGAAATTCAAATGTTTGACAAAGGACAAAGAATAAATAAATGTTGGAAAATCAAAATACTTTGACTAGCTCAAAATTCAGTGCCTGTCTGTCTTAGGCTTATGCAACTCCTCCAGTTGCAATAGCTCAGCACCTTCCAATCTTTAATGGGTTTAGCCCTACGAGAGCCATGGGAGATAACATGCTAGAAACAACCAGCTTGTGCAGCCCATCGCTAGGGCCTTAAGTAGGACTGATTGGTGCAGGCTGTGCAAGTCCTGCCCAGGTGAGCTAATGGTGAGCAGCCGCAACACTTGTTAGGGATGCCTCCTTAAAAGCTCACCTGAATGATGAGCTAAAGGGATAGGGAGCATGAGTAGCTGGCCTAAGGGCAGGCAGGTGCTTACCCTGACTTGGGGCTGGGTAGTGAGGCCTGTTAAACTGTAAATAGGAATGGGTGGTGGGCTTTGTTAGAGCACTGGTGGAAGCATGAAGGTGGTCTGGCTGGTTTGCAGGATGCAGGACCAGAACAGGGGGGTGGAGGGCTTGTGCAAACCTGCTGTAGTCTTATTACCTCAGTTTTGCAGGTGAAGAAGTGAGGCACAGTAAGATAAAAGGCAAGTTTGTTTGAGGTGTTCAGATGCCTAAAGATACCAACAGGTGTCTGGGTAGGATGAGTGAAGTTTAAAAGCAGGTAGGTATCTAAGTCCAATATCAATGATTTCTAGAGTTAGAGGCTTTTGAAAACCTTATTAGAGGCCTGTCCTGCAACTTGAGGCAGCTAAATACTTGTAAAAACCTGGCTCTAAGTGACTTGCCTAAGATCATCTATGAAGCCTGGGATAGAGCATGCAAAAAAATGTTAGTCCCTGTGTGCTCCATGACCTGTGGAGTCATCTTTCCTGCTGCAGAGACTTGGTTTTTAGTACAGGAGTCTGTCCTTGTTAGTGAGTTCTACAGGATGGTTAAAAAATCATTTTTTCTTGCAAGTCTCTAAGTTTGGAGTCATGTCTGTAGAAGCCCAGTAAATTTCCAGAGAGTCTGATCAGTTTCATCCTTATGACATTATGGGACTTTTCCACACTGGAAAAATGTAAAAGGGAGGATAAGGACAAAATCTGAACAGACTGATTGTGCTGCTGTGTTTCCTGCAGATCAGTCATTAGGAAAATGTGGGAAGCACTTCAGAAGTTTAACTCTTCATGCATGTTTAGTTACTGTTTAAAAAAAATAAATTTTTGGGGAAGCAATTTTACATTTATCTTCAGGGTGAGATATTACCCAAAGGTCCAGCCCATCCAGGGATGTTAAAGATCCCATGCCACTGCTCACAAGAGCAGGGATGGTCTAGCTTGGTGTCTTGAATATTTGTTGGTGATGGATCTGGATCCAAACTTGCCTGAATTTCAGGTGTTCATATCAATGCTTTGCATTCAGCCCTGTATTATAATGGGGCCAGTCTTAAAGATTCCAGTTTTGTAAATGGATTTATGCATGCTTAAAATTACCCATGTGCTTAAATACCTTTCTGACTGGGGCTAAAGTTGGGGTCTGAATGGGGAGGCAAACTTCCTCAGCATTTGGGGTGTTTGGAGCTAAGATTTAGAAATGTAGATGGTGAGGTTTGGAAGGAACCTCAAAGGTCGTGTAGCCCAACCCACTCCTCAAAGTAGAATTTGGTCTGGTAATTACAGGAGGTACCATGAAAAGCAAATAACCTCATTAAGAGATCCATAGAGCAGATTTACATATGGTTAGACTGTAAACATCCCTGTGCTATGTACATCATAGCATCCCCAGTATGGTCTACCTTCTCTATATTTGCCCTTCTTCCCTTGTATCACAAGGGTAGAATAAATGTCTTCACTTTATTTCCTATTCTATTATGTCGTTTGCTGTGAACTTTTAAACAGGTACTGCATATTTATAGGGAGAGGGAATAGAATGATGTGGGAATGGTAGCTTGTCATTAACAGAGAGATGACATGGGCATGAATGAGGATACCTGGCATTAATAGTGAGCCATTTCATGGAATTCAAATGCTTCCAGAAAGGTGGCTAAATTTCATCATTTTTAGACCAGTCTCTTCTTCATTGGAAAATGACAATTTGACAAAATCAAAACTTTTCATGAGACATTTTTACTTGAAATTTTTTGGGGGAGAATTAAAAAAAAAAAAAGGAGGGGTGTGCTGAAATTATCAGAACATTTTTCTGACTTTTTCCAAATGAGAAATCCTGGTTTGCTGGTTCAAAATGAGATTTTCTTTCAACATTTCAGGTAATTATAGTAACCCCCTCCCTTTTTTGTCCGGTAGAAAAAGAGTCAAACTTGAAACAAACCATTTTAAAATTATTGGGAAAACAAAACCTTCTGACTGAATCTAACAGAAGATCTTTTTGGATTTTCAATTCATGAAAATATTCAAGATTTCAGTTTTGTTCCATTTTCAATATGGGAACCTATTCAACATCTCCAAAATTTTCAGAGGCTGAGAAAGCCTTTTCTCTCCTATCCCTCTTGATTCTACAGAAGGGGAAACTGAGGCAAAATAAATTGCTTATGTTCACATAACAGGCCAGTGGTAGAGCCAACAATACAAGTTGTGTTGCCCAACTCCCAGCCTGCTGTTCTAACCTCAGGCCATGCTGCCGCATGTGTCCATCAAAGCTACGGTAGCTGCAGTCCAATGTGATTGTTTATTGTTGAGCATTTAAAACACACACAGTATTCCCCAAGCATGATATGGATGCTTCTAACATATGATTACATATAAAATAAAGAAATGCAAAGGTGCACCTCAGATACAGCTGCTTTTCATTGAGGGTGTGGTTCTTTTTGGATAATAAATCTTACAAACCACTTAAGGTTGAGAGGTGCTATTAGATGCTCAGAGTTGCCATTGACTCCTTGCAGCAGCTTACCTGGCCTCTTCTAACCTCAGTTTCTCCATCTGAAAAATGGGGATAATGACACTGATGGTGGTTTGGGTGTCTCAGATGACGTGTGGAGTCAGGGCTAAGCTTACAACAAAGCCATTGGCAATAACAAGGGATGGTTCCCCCAATAAGGGAGAAGTGGCTCAAATGGAGCAAGTTCCAGCATAAGCAAGAAAATCAATACACCAAATGCAGTAGCCATAATGTCTATTAAGACTGTTGGCTGAACTGCCGTTGCCCAAGGTGAATGTGATGGGAAAATGTTCTGCGCCCTGGCTCTCACAGACCTCTTGAAGATAACATCCTCACATGGCAAACCTCTGCGGTCACATCATATCAGTGTGACTGGGCTGGTACAGCTGTTCTCAAAGGTCTCTGAGAAGATGACTACATCTGTTATTCTTAGTGCAGAGCAGGGTAGGGTTGAGTCTTGGATCCTGTTTCTGGCTTGTGATTAGATTTATTTTCTTGAGAAAAGAATTAATGACCAGCGTGGATTAATTTTTCCTTCGCTTTAATTGAGGCTAGTTAACATGTGTGTGTGGTAATCTTTTTCTCAAGTTCCTGGATATAAATCACTCGTTAAAGAGAGATTGCGGCTTGGAAATAGAACAGCTACACAAAGAGTTACTGACGGGGCCAAGGGTTGTGTGGGTTCGCCTTGTCGCTGTTGTCAGCAGAAAAAAAGGGTTTGGACCCACCAAATGTCTCTGTATCAGTGAACATCAGAATGGTCATACCGGGTCAAACCAGTGGCCCACCTATCCCAGAATCCTGTCTTTTGACAGTGGCCAATGCCGGGTGCTTCAGACACAATGAACAGAACCAGGAAATTTTGAGTAATCGACCTGCTTTTGTCCAGTCCACGCTTCTGGCAGTCAGATGTTTAGGGATACCTGGAGCACATGGTTGCACCCCTGGCCATTGTGGCTAATTGTGGGACCTATAGGTTGATGGACCTATCCTCCATGAATTCATCTATTTTGTACCCAGTTATGCTTTTGGCTTTCACAACCTCCCCTGGCTACAGACTTCACAGGGTGACTGAGCACTGTGAGATGAAATGGTGTCAGGGCTGGTCCTGCTTTGAGCAGGGGGTTGGATTAAGAAACTTTCTGAGGTCCTTTCCAACCATCATCTTCTCTGATGCTAGGATTCCTTGCAGATAAGATTTACTTGTGAAATTACAGCATTACCTTAGAGGAGGGTTTTGACTTGACTCTGATTTCCGATACGCATGTATAACTCCACAGATGACAATGCTGTTGCATGTCTGTGCACCCAGTGAGGAATCAGGGTGGAGGCCAATGGGCTTGGTGCAACCATTTACACTAGTGGCATCTGAGTGCACTGCTGGTGTGAAATGCCATTGTCCATTTGCTGGCTTACATACTTGACAGCAAGCACAGGACACCAGAGCATCTAGCCTCAAATGTGTTTAAAAAATTGTGGGTCCGGTTCTGTTCGTGGCTTCACCACTGGCACTCAATGGACCACTGGCCAAGTCCCTTTCCCATACTGTGACTCAGTTTCCCCGTGTCCTGGAAGGTGATGGTGATGCTTCCCCATCTCTCAGGTAAAACCAAATATTGGTGAACCACAGTGAGATGTAGTCTGTGTTGTAGCTTCACTAGAGATGGATCAAGCTGAGGTATTTGAATGTGGACTGAGGTACTTAACACTCTGAATTTTGGAGGTCTCGGACTTTGTGGGTTTTCCTCATCCCATTATAAGGACGTGGTCTCTGACAGAGCTGGCGCTGGATGTGAATGGAGGCTCTGTATCAGCCTGAAAAAGCGGAAGACAATTACATACGTTGTTGGTGAAATTCACCATTGTGCCCGTGGCCATGACGAGACCTCTGTAACACTGAGGCCCATTTAGAGGGTTTACATGGTGCATGGTCTCATGTTGCATGGCACAGAGGAATGAACTACACCCTCAGTTAGGGAGTTTCTTCTAGGGAAGATGTAGCCCACGTGTGTAATCTGTGCTACAGCGGATGTGAGCATCAGTACGAAGCCTCCAGGTATATGACAAGGAGGCCTGGCTGGGCCCACGCTGGAGAATCAAAACATCTTGCATCTGACAGAGTGGGTTGTAGCCCATGAAAGCTTATGCCCAAAGAAATCTGTTAGTCTATACAGAGCCTCAGGACTCTCATTGCTTTTGCTGTACACAGACTAACACGGCTACCCCTCTGGAAATTTCTGGAGAATCAGGGGCTTGGACAGGAAGTGAGGGGCCGGCTACGTCCCTGCCTCAATGAGCCTAAAACAAAAGCCATCACAAAGACAGTGAACCCCTTGGTAGAGCTTTGGGTTGGGGTGATTTAAGGCCTTGATGCTCAGCATCCATTGAGATCTTCCAGGAATCATGCCCCAAGTTCCCTCCAATGCCTTTCAAATCCCAGCTGAGAATACCCAGTGCCCTTTTACCCAACATACTGTGTGTTTCTAGACCATCCTCCATGCAAGCACAGGTCACCCCTGAACCTACTCATCTTAAAGATCACAGCCCCCAGCACCACATCAGCCATCAGCTGAGGACCAACCCACCAGCTTGACAAAGCCCTGGCTGGGATGGTTTAGTTGGGGTTGGCCCGGCTTTGAACAGAGGGTTGGACTGGATGACTCCTGACGTCCCCCCCCCAACCCTAATCTTCTAAGATTCTCCTGACCAACCCTGAACTCTTCTTAATTAGGAGGTCACAGCCCAGCAGCTGGGAATGCTCTATCATGAGCCTCATCCATAATTTTCAGCACTGTTGGCCATATGAAAAAATAACAGTCCTGATGGATGGTGCCTTCACCGGGGGGGGGGGGGAATCTTGACCATTCCCATGGAAACTGGCTCAGCGGGAACTCCATCAGCAGCGATGCTCATCTTGATGCTGGCCTGCCACGCTGTGCCTATTACAGCCTCAATCTTCTGTGCTAACGAGGTCAAGAGCTACTAAGCGCCCACTTCGTTAGACTAAACTCATGGTAAAGCTGCCTTAGCCGTTCAGGCCCAAAACTGCGACTGTGGCATATACGCCAACCTACGATTGGATAGCAGAAGGTGGGCACTTCCTATTGTTTCACCATCATAAAATGACTGAGGAGCTAGTGGTTGTAAGGATCCCGGAGGTCGGTTGTGCAGAAGCCCAGCTGGGTGTGATTTGGCTTGGAGCCAGGGAAATCAATGGCACGATGGAGACTGCATTAGCTGCAGATCTTGTTCAATAGTCTACCACGGTGATAGTTTTCCCCTGCCCTGCTGCCAACATCCCAAGGCCACTCAATGGCCAGAAAACACCTGCTGGGGAGGTTTCAAATGAATCTTTGTGTTAAGAAGGGGGTGCTGAATAGGTTGTGTTTTAAAGCTGCTGTTAAATATTTCATCGAGTTGGAAAAATGCAAACAGAGCTGACTGCATAAGCTGTCGGTGTGGGGTGGTTATTTCTTGTTCCCTTTGCTCAGAGCAGAGTCAATTATTTGAGAAATTCATTCTGCTGAAGCTGGACCGGAGACCAGAGACTGTCCTTTCCTACCTCTTCCCTCCTCACTACGTCCCTTCCCAAATGGATCTGCCAGGCCAGCTGGGAAAATGGGTGTGAAGAATTGCAGAAAGCAGCTGGCTGAGGTGTGAGGGAAGAATTTTGTATTCTGCGTTCAGGGTCTGCAGCACCTTGCACCTCAGGACTGAGATCAACTTGAAGACTTGTCTGGGAGTGACAAGATGGAAACAGCGGCAGGTGCAGTGAGCTGGAGCTGTGAGTACGGACTCAGGCTGGGGAGGCGTAAGTTGGCAGAGCTGGGGGCTGGATGAGGATCAACACCGCAGGTGCCTTGCGCCTCGTGTCAGTCCTTTGTGAAATGCTACCAAGTTAATAAGTCAGTCACAACCCTATTGTGCACCTGACGGGTGAGTAGTTAGTCCATTTACATCAGCTGGGACTATGTGTCAATAGCACTAGGAATAAAACTTGTTCAGACTGGGCAATAACTGTGCAATAATAACATTTATTCCTCGAATCTTTCCTTCTCTACGTGGGGAAATTGAGTGGAAGAGCTCTTTCGGAGTAGACTAGAACAGAGCTATTGTGCAGTAGCTCACCGTGTGGATCCTCCTGTTCTGGAACACGAAGGCCTTTTTCTTATGTAGCTTAATCCGCTTTGGCCCTGATCCAGCAATGCACTTCAGCACGTGTTTCATTTTCAGCCTGAGTGGTCCCATTGGGCTTGATTTTCATTTATGCGAAGGTCTCTTTGCTCTGGGACACAATGACTTCCATGGGCCCACTCACGCATTTAAAGCAAAGCATGTTTCTGGATTGGGGATGCAATCCAGATGGGGATGCATACACAGAGGGCCAGATTCAGGCTGAGCATAAGAGAGAGGTGCAACCTAGCATCCTCTCCCCCCTGCCTACCATAGCCAGCTGGGTTTTCTTGCCTTGCCTCCACAGTCCTTTGCAACTGTAGAGCAGAATAATTGTCCATATTCTATTTTCCAGTGTTTTATCCAAGCCACACGCCCTTACTTTACCCAGTGACAGTCAGACCCAGAAAAGCCAGAGTGCTGACTTTAACAGTCACTCCCAGCCTGCTGGGCTATATTTAGGCTTCGGCGCTGAGTTCTCGGAGCTTTGGTGGGAAGAGACGGGCTAGAGGGGAACAAAGGGCACTTTGTTAGCTCCTATGTTGTCTCCTAGTCTCTTGTGCCCCCAGACGCTGAGCCTCCAGCAAGGGTACAGTGCACGGCTCTGTCTGCAGGTGAAAAATGAGGAGCTGGCTGGGCTCAGGGGTTGGGAAAGTTTCCTTGCTGCCTTGTGACAGCTCTATGCATCTCCTGAAAAATGTGGCCTCACAAGGATACGTGCAGGGTGTGTGCCGGCTGCTAAGAGCCGTGGCAGCCTGGGCTGGAATCCTCATGGGTCCTAAATGCCCTTCCCCAACTGAGGCAATGCGGCTCAATGGGTAGAGCACCCAACTTCAGTGGCAGGAGACTTGGGTGCCGGTTCTTGCTAGGGGACCTTAGGGAAGTCATTTGGGTCCCAGCTTCAAACATGAGAGTCTAAAGCCTGGTGCCTGAGGGCCTGATTCACCTCTTGCTTGTCCCAGTGTCTCTCCATGGACTTTCCCTGCTGCAATAGGGCAGCAGGGGTGGGTGAGGACTGGAAGAACAGGGAATTTCTGGCGCTCGAGTCCTCCTCCGCTATCAAGTGGCACAGCAGGACAGCCTCAGTCAGGTCTTCGCCTGTCTGCAGTCAGCTGCTGTGACCCCCAGGGGTGAGGTTTCTAAAAGAGGAGGCCAGTTTTGCAGGTTTAGGGAGCCATGATTGCTCTTCTAGCCTGGCCCATGTGCCAGCTCTGGCTTTCTCCCTCCCTCACCAGCTCCAGATGGCTGGGGTGACAGTGGCGTGGAAGCAGCATCGCAGTGGTCCTCAGCTTCTGTCTGGCCACAATGCCGACAACTTCTCAAGATAAACACTCAAAGGAAATGTGTCTGGGTTCCAGTGATAAGCAAACCTTCCTCTGGGTCTGGGGCAGGATTAGCACCCCTGGCTAGGGGACTGAACAAAGTTTCATGTTGATGCAGGTCTTTGCCTCAGCACCGGTGCAGTGGCAATTGGCAGGGGTGGTTTATACGCTGCTTCCCTCTGGGGGGAATTAGCTGAGACTGGCTGTGGGCTCCTAGCTCCGTCCTCCGGTGCAGCATGGCAGAGGTGGTTGTGGTTTTCCTGAAGCATTTGGAGCGCCTTTTGATTTTTCCATCCTCCTTCCAGCACCTGGCAGGTTAACAGCAAGGGGAAGGCAGGGCTCTGAGAGCCTCTGCTTAGGGAAGCAGGACCAGCTAGGTCCTCAAACTCCATGGCACCTGGACTGCCTCCTTGTGGCACTCCAGCTTCTCTTTGCAGGGGGAATCGCTGGGCAGCAGAAAGCTGGCACAGATGGAGGTACGTCACACGCTCCCTGGCCTCCCAAGGAAAAGAACGTGCGCAGGGCAAGCTGAGTTTCAGCCAGCCTGAGCCAGGTGACCAGTCTGGATGGGGCCATACAAATTAAAACTGCTCTGCAGCCTCTCCAATTTGGGGGGGAGGGAGCATAATTTGATTCCCTGGCTGGTCCCAGAATAAGGGTGGAGGTGTGAAAAAGTGGCAGGAAGCAACCTTTGGGGAAGGGAAGTGGAAGAAGTTCAATTTACATTTTGGAAATAGGCTGATGCATGGGCTCTTATTTTCTCTCAGCAAGCTCGCTGCTTCTGGTGCATCTTGCATCCCACCACTCAGTACCATGAAGAGGGACAGGGAAGTTTGATTTCATTTCAATTCCCCCTCCCCTCCCAGCAGCTCCATATCTGACAGCAGAGAGAGGGGAGGTGGGACCATTTAATTATTATATCTCCATTAAATGGGTCATGTTTGGTTCCCAGCAGGAACACAACTGGTCTGCACATAACCAGAAGTGGTCTGCACCATTGCTTGAAACATTAGATAAACCCAGACATTTCTGGAAACTTGGAAAATTTTAGATACCTTATAATGGTCTGTTTCCCAGGGAAAATCCACATTTTCTGATCACAGCTAGAACCAGGAGTCTAAAGACTATGAAAAGGGCTCTGTTCACAGATGTTCTCGCCACCTTGGCAGCAGGAACCACCAGAGGCAGAGTCAAGAAAGTTTGTCCTTTCTATATCTCCAACTCTGTTTTTGTGCATTCAGTTCCTGACACCAAGGGCAAAACCTCTGTTGGCTTCAATGGGAGCAAGACTGAGCCTTCAAGAGGTTTGGAGGAGGTTTGGTGAGTGATAATCGATACTAAGCCTCTGGCTGTTGTGAGGTTTGCTAGTGAAAAGGGGCAGGGGAAGGTCACATGAGTGAGCTGCTACGTCTCCACCACCATACAGTCAGAAAGCAGGGAATTTATATTGTGCTAAGTTAGGTCCGTCTCCAGGCCTGGTACTTTCTTCGCTGTATTCCTGAACTATTTTCACAGAAGACAGTGTGGAATTGGACAAGGCAGGTAAGGGACCACAGAATCTTTTGATCATAAATAGCCAGTTTCCGAACCACCTTTTAGCAACGACTGGAAAGCTTTTTATTTCTAGCAGCTGCTGGAGTTTGCTGTAATGAGTTTGGTGCGTCTCAGTGATGTCCCCAGGAAATAGATATCCACAGCAAAAATTCCCACCAGCACAGCAGTCAGTTTTGTGTCTTCTATACACTCCCATCACTGTGCTGTGTGAGACCCAAATCCTCAAAGCATAGTCAAAGGCAGAGCATCCAGTTTCTTCCATCTCCTCCATTTTCCTCTTCTGTTCACAGTCATCCCCCTGAAAGCTGGAAAAGAGGTGGCTAATGCCAAGAGATAAAGACCCACTTTGGGTCTTTGGCAAGACAGGTGCCAAAAGCTGTATGTAAATCATCTCCCGTGCCTTTCTGGTCCTGCCATCTAGCTGGAGAAAAGATTCAAGGGAAACCTGGGCTTGGCACATCTGAATGCGAGACCCAGCTCATGCTCTCTACCATGGAGCAGCACCTGGCCATTAGAAGATCATTCGTCCTGGATGCCACACCTCATCCTGCCACTGAACTGGAACAACTCGCTTCTCTTCTCCATGACTTTATTCCCCATTGTACCAGTGAGGAGGTTTGCCTGACGCTGGTAAAAACTTTCAAGGGAGCCTTAAAATCCTAGTGCCAGAGATGCTTGGGATCTGCAGCTTTCGCTGACGGGAACAAGTCTGGTAGATTTCCAGGCCTATTAGTCTGGCGTCTTGCATAACACTGATAGGATGACCAGGCACCCAAAGGTTTGGGGCCTTGCCTTACATAGGACCCTGATACATCCCCAGTTCCAGTTTTTCACACACATAAAATTTCACCTACTCGTCCCTGCATCCAGCCCATATCTCACAGCTGAGCTAGAGCCCGTTTTTAAAAAAGACATGCAGTCTTGATTTAAAGACTTCAGATTTTGGAGAATCCTCCAAAATCAAGCCACATTTGCCCAAGCCATCTTATTACTGTGTCTGTTATCAGACATGGCAGAGGTGACCTCCACTGAACTGACAAAATAAGCACATAAATCTCTATACATTCTTTTTTGTTTGTTTGAAAAGGAGAAGAATGGGAAAGAAATCAACAGTTTATAACTTGGTAAACTCTGGGAAGACAGGACCCAAACTCTAAAACTCAAGGCAATTTGTGAAGCCATAAGCCATAAATGACTAAAACATGTCTCTGCATTCGGTGATGAAAAAGATGATAATGTGGAGTTTTTCCTCCTCTTTTAAAGGGATTTGATGTGATGCCAAAATATGAGTTCAAGCTTTTTCTCTCTTTTGCTTTCTTTTTTCCCCCTTCATGTGGTGAGACTTTGCCAAAAATACTCATTAATGTATTTTTTTTTCCAAAAAACACACTGACTTGTGGGGGGAGTTTTCTCATATTATTAGGATGTAAATCTTTGCATTTCTTTTATTTTGGGGGGGGGAAAGTGGTTCTCCTAATGATCTGGGTGGTGGTGGTTGTTAGAGGAGGTATGAGAGCTGATGGGAGAGAGCAATGAACATTTGGGTGTGGAGTCTTAATTTTAAGTGAGGGTTTTTGGTTTTCTTTATGATGTTGTTTTTATTTCAGCAAATCCCTCTCTACTCCAAAACTGTGGTGTGTTCCCCAAGCTACCGATCTTGATGATTCTGGATCATGATGACTTCTGGCTGCTTTGAAATCCTGCATTTGCTTCAGTCTGCTGCAAATTAAGGCGGGAGGCGGTGAACAGAGAAATCTCTTTTTAATCTGCTCCAACAGCTTTGAGTTTAACACCTACAACCTTTTTGGCTTGAGGGCCACCGCTATCTTTTTTCCAACGCTGATGGGTCACCACTCTTCCCTCCCAGGCACCCCCACCCTTTGCAGCCAGATGGAAAGATTTCACCTCCTGGCTGATCTCTACTCTGTCTGTCTTTTTGCCTCTTGGAAACATGCTCCACCTGGACCCTTAGGTAGCAGCTCCCTTGTGCAGCCAGCTGGAGAGGAGCGACAGGCTGCTTTGAAAGCCTCCTGTGGCTGCTTTTGGCCCCTGGGCACAGGATAGGAACCATTGGTGTGTGATATATGTTTCTAGCTCACAGTCTTGGGGTGTGTGTGTGTGTGTGTGTGTGTGTGTGTGTGTGTGTGTGTGTGTG
>ML682065.1:1649392-1723359 GCA_007922195.1 Podocnemis expansa
GTGTGTGTGTGTGTGTGTGTGTGTGTGTGTGTGTGTGTGTGTGTGTGAGAGAGAGAGAGAGAGAGATGGACTTTCCTCAGTCCCCACTGCCCTTAACTATGTATTTTATTTTCAATACAGAACAGCATCTCTCATTAAATTGCTTCCCACTTGGAAGCAACTGAACATTGACAAAATGTACAGGTGCTTCTATATGAATGCTAGGAGTCTAAATACTAAGACAGGTGATCTAGAGAGCTTGGCATTAAGTGAAGATTTTGATAAAATAGCGTCATGGAGATTTGGTGGAATAAGGATAGCTATAAGGTAATTAAACGTAACATCCTTATAGTGGGAAAAATGCCAGAGGAACCCATGACAGTAACATTTAACTACAAAAAGGGGTATCCACACAAAAATGAGGAAGCTAGTTAAACAAAAATTAAAAGAAATAGGCCCAAGGGTGAAATGTCTGCAAACTGCATGTCGACTATTTAAAAACATCCTCAGAGGGGCTCAAATGGCATGTACACCTCCAATTAGAAAAAAAACCTGTAAAAGAACAAAAAAGGGAAAAAAAAGAATCAAAGTTAAATTGCAAAGAGAAGGAAGTGATTAGAGATAAAAAAAAAAAAGAAGCATCAGGGAATAACATGGATAACACATCAGGCGTGTCTATCAATGACACTTAGGTCATGGTTTTCAAATTTTCTCGGCAAGCATGAGGGCTAGCAAATTGCTCACTTTCCTCATAGTGAAAGCAGAGATGAGGCAGAATTGGAATATGCCTCATGGACAAAACAAACCACATCAAAAACAATGAGAGTCATGTGGCACCTTATAGACCAAAGATTTCTTTCGGCGTAAGCTTTCATGAGCTCCAACCCACTTTGCCAGATGCAAGATGAAGTGGGTTGAAGCCCACAAAAGCTTATGCCCAAAGAAATCTGTTAGTCTTTATGGTGCCACAGGACTCTCATTGTTTTTGCTGTACACAGACTAGCATAGCTACTCTTCTGGAAATCACATCAAGTAGATTGGATCCAGCCAGTAGGCTGGTTAGTGGCTGCTGGCAACTGAGCAGCTGCAGCTGCTTTTGAGGACGGCAATCAAAGTTACTGGAAGGTCAAAGAGTCATTGATCACACAGCAAAGCCGGATTTGAAATGCTCAATGTCACCAACTCTAAACTTTAAAATGTCTGTGGTCAGACATCCAAAACTCATGGAACTTACCTAAAAACTCATGTGTGCTTTGGTTTTATATAATAAATTCTGGGGTTCGTTTTATTTCCCCTCTGGTCCCCAAGCTTTCAGGGTGCATGTGGGCCACCTGTTACAGATTTCTCACCACCATAAAGGCTAGAAATGCCCTTTTCTAGTTCAAGGGAAGCCAAGAGTGTCACATCATCACTTGGCTCCACAGGCCAGGTCTGTGAGTAAAAATCTATCAGGAGGCTCATGATAAAATTGCAAGAGCTGGCTACGCAGAATTGTGACTGCAGAGAGCTGTCTGCCTTAGTTAAGAACAGGCTTCGGTTTGCATGCACTTAATGCGTGTAAAATTATAAAGGAATGTATCTTTTTAACATATACCATCCTTGCATTAATGTGAAGAACAGAGAAGTTCCAGTTAGACTGGTTAGCTCACCAAGGCAACTGGTGTTCTGCCTCTCTCTCAGGGATGCCTTTATTTGCAGATGTGACCATCAGAGTCTAAAACCATGCTATAATAACACTTCTTTTCCCCATGTCTAATTTCTGAAGTCTCTGACTACAGCCTCATGCTGTATGAACTTCTTGAGAAAACATACAGGTCGTGCCCATGATTGTGCATTTGAAAGAATTTACAGGATTATGTCAGCCAGTTTCCAGCAGGCAAATATCAAAGCTCCTGGGTTTCAGTTTTTAAGGAAGCTTAATGGATCCTGACAGCTAGTTCATTCAGTATTTTGAAACGGCAGGACAGATTTGAGGAAATACTCGATTACAGGAGATTATGCCTATAAGAGGACAATGACTGCTGCTGTATATTTTTGTTGAAAATAAAAAAAAAATCATTCCAGTAGAATTAAAGTTGAGGCTGTAAAAGCAAATAAAGTGTGAATTGGAGACTCCCCCATAGTTACACGAGAGTGGGAACCCATACATATAACTTTCCTCTGTTAGAAGACACCTTCCTCATCCAAGGGCTTCATTGCCTATTGCCAGGTATCCTGTGAAGTGATGTTGCTCTATGCCAACTGGATGGATGTTGCAACTGTTTGCTGCATGCCATACGTGGGTATGGCTAGGCAACATGCAAGATGGTGGAGAATCAATGCATTCCCAAAAGCAACTTCCATAATCGTATCACGGCACCTTTGTGCCATGAGTGACCCTAGCTCAGGGTCTTCTGGTTGCAATGCTGAACTGAGGACTGTGTCCCCATGGCTCTGTGTTCAAAAAATGGAAATGAGGCTTCTCAGAAAAAGCAGGAGATTAGCTTAAAAATCGTAATTTTTTATTAAAACCAAAGTACATTTTCTTTTTACTTCCTGTCAGGCTTTTCAGCCTGTTTTAAAACTTTTTCTCCATAACTATTATTAATTTGGATTTTGTTAGCACATAACATTGCCTCAAGTCCTTTTATTCTTCTTTTCCTGCCACTGAAAGGAGTGGAACTAGCAATCTCATAACAAGCTTTCAGCATTTCCCCAGTGACTTGCTCTTCACCTGCATCCCGCTGTGACAATCCGTTATTCTGCTCAACCTCAGCAAGTGAGAGTTTTCCTATTGCTCAATTAGATGGCAATTCCCTGAGGCACCAGTTTGTCTGCCTTGCCAGGAAGCTTTTCAGGGCTCTGCCTGTCCAAAACTTGCCTTGTGGGTAACAAACAGTAAACCCCAACTCCAAGATCCCCACAGACATCTCCTTGTGCTGTCCCAGCTCTTTACTGAACACTCCCCCAAGTTAATAAGCTCCTGTCTCCTTTACACACAGTACACCATAGCCTGCTCGCTTTACTGGAGTGCAAACATCCTTCCTGTCAATCTGTGCGCTACAATGCTTTATAGTAGAATCAGGGAACCACAGACCCCAAGGGTTAGAAGGAATCGCAAATGTCACCTAGTCTATCACCCTGCCAAGATGCAGGATTAGTAGAAGTAAAACAAATTTATTAACAAAAGGACAGAGGATTAAGTGGGTACGTCTACACTATGTGTTTAAGTCGACTTAAGGGCCCTTAAGTCGACTTAAACAGAGTCCTGTCTACACTGCAGGGCAATAAAGTCAACTTTAAGGTCCAGTAAAGTCGACTTTATAAAGTCCACTTACAAAGATGACTTTACTGTTAAGTCGACTTTATTAAGTCAACTTAAGGCAATGTGGACTCACTAAGACGACTTAATAAAGTCGACTTAGTGCAATGGGGCCATTAAGTCAACTTTATAAAGTCGAATTAAACCAGAGCCTGGACTTTGTAAAGTTGACTTAATATAGTGTGGACTCACTAAGTCAACTTAATAAGGTCTACTTAAAGTCGACTTTAAATAGACTTTATTAAGTCGACTTAATAAAGTTGACTTAGCCAGTGACACCAAGTATAAGGAATCAAGATAGAAGGGGTTACAAGCAAACAAAAGCAAAAGTACACCAGCAAATCTCAACCCTCATTTTACAAACTAGAGTCCATTGCTTGAAAATGTGTTTCTCTCAGCAATTTCAAAAGGGATAGCCATGTTAGTCTAGTCCAGTAAAAAAACAACAAGGAGTTGTGTGGCACTTTAAGACTAACAGATTTATTTTTTGCATGAGCTTTCGTGGGAGAAGATCCCACTTCCTCAAATGTTTAGTTCACCCATCTTCGAAGCATCTGAGGAAGTGGGATCTTCTCTCATGAAAGCTCATGCAAAAATAAATCTGTTAGTCTTAAAGTGCCACACAACTCCTTGTTTCTCTCAGCAAGTCTCTTTTCCAGCCTGGCTGATCAGAAACTCTAGTCAGGATGCTTCACAGATAGGGCTGGTCCTTCCATAGAGATGACTTAGGCAGTCACCGAAGGCGCCAACAATTAGGGGGCACCAAGGACTGGGCTGGGGCTGCTCCATGGGCATATAGCATGCTATCAGTTTAATATTCCTTTAACTTCTGCTCAAGAGACCATGGCCTCTCCTGGGGTAGGTCTACACTACAGAGCTCAGGAAAGTTGACTTAATAAGGTCAACTTAAAGTCAACTTTATTAAGTTGACTTAGAGAGACCCCATTTGTTTAAGTTGACTTTATAAAGTCGACTTAAACAGTGGGACCCATTTAAAGTTGACTTTAAATGTGTCCCCTGCCTTATGTCAACTTTAATAGCCACATTTTGTTAAGTTGACTTAATAATGTTGACTTAACCCTTAAAGACGACTTTAAGGGCAGGAGTTATTAAGTCAACTTAAACAAGTTCTTAAGTCGATTTAATGAACTCCAAATGTGGCCCTGGAGTTGCTTAAGTCGACTTAAGCCTCCAGTGTAGACATACCTCTAGGCAAGGGGTAAGCTTGAGGGTCTCATGGGACTTTTCCATCACTAGCTACTGTGGTGTGCGTTTGAAAATGAAGGAATTTGCCACAAAAGGAATGGAATGAAGGAAATGAAAATGAAGGGATTTGCTCTGTGAACAGCAGGCTGTGAAAGACACTATCGGGGACATGTTTAATCACTTTGAGCATAGACTCCCTGTTCCCCTGCACCTTGCATTGCCAGTTACCGAGTGTAAAGCCCTCCCAGACCAGAAGCAGAGGATTTGGCATTCACTTTGCACAAGGAGGTATGACTACACAAAGTGCAGGCCAAAGGAGAGCCAGGGTCTGCATCCATGGCGTTTGGAAGCCTATTTTGAGGGCAAAACACTTATGCTGAGAATCAGACTTTCAGCTAACTCACTGAGGAAAGCAGCCAGCTGATGAGGCCTGGGGAGACTGGCTGAGCTGGATCCTTGGCTGTGGCACGGAGTGCAGACTGCAGCATAGGAGATGCAGGGGCTAGGGCAGGCTGAGCTATTGCTCATATGCGTGTTCCCTTTATTCCTGATGGTCTACGCTGTAAGGCTGGTCCCCAGAGTGGGTTAGAGCAGTGGTTCCCAACCTTTTCTCTGCCGTGGCACACTTTGATACCTTCAAATTTTTTGAGGCACACCACCGTTAAAAACTCATGAATATTCAAATTAACTTAAATTACTTATGAATATTCATGAACCATGGCACAGTCTTTCAGAAATGCTGCTATCTGAGGTTGCAGGGGTAGCAGAGCAGGGGTGGCAAAATGGGAGGTCAGGAGTCATGTGCAGTGGTAGGAGTGAGAAGGGGGAGCAGAGCAGGGCAGGCATGGCGAAAGAGGACAAGGGCAGCCATGTGGGGAACAGCACAAGGGTGGCAAGAGAGGAGAGAGGAAGGGAGAACAAGAGTGGCTTTTTGAGGGGGTCAGGGGGAACCTGGGGAGTGGGAAGGTAGGGCAGGGGAGCATGGTGCAGCACCCACTTCCCCCTTCTCCACAGTGGCTCCCTGCCACCCAGGGCAAATCTTCACCCCACTGGTGCTCCCTACCACCCCAGTGGGTCCCATCCTCCCCTCCCCAAGCCCGCTGCTCCCTTTGATGGACACTCCCATCACTGCAGGGGCCAGAACCGGGCCTCCAGTCCCCAGCTACACTCCCCCACAGCCACCCCACAACCCCAGCTACACACCCTCTGCTACACATCCACTCCCCACCACCTATTACACACACATACACCAGCCCCCCACAACCCCCAGCAGCACCTCAAAGCCTTTACTTGGGCTGCTTGCAGGCTGGCTGACACAAGCTGCTCTGCCCTCCAGGGGAGAGATTCACACAATCCCAGCCTCCCGCAGCTCTCTGCTGCCTGGGGTAAGGTGAAGCCACCAGAAATCTGTGTTCTGGCTGCTCCTGCTATTTTTAGGGGGACCCCTGGAACTCCCCATTCTAGTGCCTTCCTCAATTTTTAGGGGACAGGAATGCCGCCTGCCTAAAAATAGGGGGCCCCAGAACTGTGTTCCAGTACCTTCCCCCTTACTTTAACCCCTGCCTTTTCACGGCCATGCACAGCCCACGTGGCTGGGCTGAGCAAGGAGGAAACTTTAACTCCAGCTCTCAGGGATGCTTGCGGCACACTTTGGGTGTTGCCGCAGCACACTAGGGTATGTCCACACAGGGCTTTTATTTTGAAACAACACTGGTTGTTTTGAAATAAAAGTCTCTATATCCAAACAACGTTTTCTTGTTTTGAAAGGAGGGAGCTCCTTGTTTCAAAACAAGAGCCTTCCTTTCGAAACAGCTTAAACCCACTTTGCTTTCAAAAGGAGGGTTATTTCAAAAGGAGGGTTATTTCGAGACAAGTGGTTTCAAAATAAGCTGTTTGGACATGTTATTTTGAAACAAAGAGTGTTTTGAAATAACAAGGACCTTCCTCCCAGGGTGCATAGCAAATAAGGCTTTATTTCGAAACAGGCTTGTTTCAAAACAGCTTGTTTCGAAACAAGCATTTGTGTGTGAACATAGCCCTAGTGTGCCCCGGCGCACTGGTTGGGAACCACTGGGTTAGAGAAGCCCAAAGGCTGCTCTCAGTTATGGCAGCTACCAAGAGTCTCAAGTGTTCTCAGCTATACGCCTTTTGCTCTGGACGTGCCCCCACTGCCAGGCATGCTGAGTTAAGAGACACTTTCTGCTGGCTGAATGGTGCAAAGGGGCTGCATGATAGCCCAGGTTCAGAGCCAACATCTTTTTGATTTATAGTTGAACTGGGGTGAATCAACACTTTTTATACCCCCAGCATGTTCTCCTGAGAAGTCTGGGCCATTTAACCATTGCATCATGATCTCGTACCTTGCTCCTAGCATCAAAGTTGTGGCTAACTATATGTGCATGCAACTGGTTAGCCATGCAAGAGTGTATGAGCACACTTGTCTTGGGGGTACATAATCTTGGGAGTCATGGGCTGACATTTTTGGTGCATGCCACAGCTGTGAAAATCAAAGCACTCCCAGCGGTGTTCCAAGAAATAATTAGCTATGACACCAATCCCAGCTACATGTGAGTAGGTGCATCTCCTTCAACATAATTTATATTAGCTTATGCCAGGAAGCAGGACGTGAGCTGACGTAAATCACCACAGTGCTGGTGAAGTTGGTGAAACTACCCTAGGTTAGGACCTAGCCTTAGGTCTGACATTGGCCCATGTTGTGCATTAAGGTTTAAGATCCTCAGATGGACAGTGCTGTGCAAAGGTGAACTCTTTTTGTAAACCTGAGAAAGAGAGGGAGAGAGAAAATGGGAGGAAAGATGGGACAGAAGGAAGACATGAGAGAGAGAAAGAACAAGAGAAAGAAGGAGGGTGTGTGGGAGAAGAAAAAGTAAGGGTAGTAGAAAAGAAGAGGCCAAGAACGAGAAAAGAAAAATGGAGTATGGAGGGTTGAAAAAAATGTGAGCGGAGACGAGGGAGCAGAAGAGGAAGAGAAGGAAAAGGGAGGGAATGTGGGAGGTGAAGAGAGAAGGAGAGTGGAAGGGGTGCAGGGGATAAAGAGGGAATGAAGCACAGAGAAGGTGGGGCGAGCTGAAGGAGAGTGAAGAAGGGAGGGCAGGAGGCCATGAGCAAGAAAGGACAGAGAGCGAGAAGACAGGCAGCAGGAAGCACTCCCAGGAAGCTCCATCTTTGTGTTTGTAAAGCCATTTGAGTAATGAGAAAAATCCACTTTTTTTCATAGCCATCCTCTTAGATTCTATTTACGGAGACAATATCATCCCCCGTCCTGTGGCATGGCCTCTGGTCTGTAATTTGTCCATGTCCCTCCCTCCTCCCCCGCCATCCACGTGTGCTCTGTTTTGACAAATAACAAAGCCTAAATCCCAGTGACCCCTCTCGGCCCCCCCCATGCACTCACACACAAACACACAGGCTAATTCCTAACCAAACAATCCAGAGGCCGCTGGCTGGGCGCGTGTCCTTTGGCTGCCCTGCTCCAACCCCAAGAAGCAGCGGAATAAAGCCCTTCTCTTTAAATATTTGCGACTAAGCTGCTCCAGCGCCAATCGAAATCTGGAAAAATCCTGCCGAGTACAGGAGCTATCCAAGGCCTTTCCCACTTCCATATCCCCCTACAAGCATTTTCATCTCCCCTGGGCTCAGGCAAGCTCAGTCCAGGTTCCCTTGGAGTTGCAGAAATACATTATTGCTAACATGCAGATTCCCAAAGGGGAGCATGTTTGCTCTCCTTGCCTGCCAGCTCCATTGCTGGGATCCTGTTTGCAGGGGGATGCTCTGAAGACTAAAGGGGCCAGAGATCTTAGACAAGAGCAAGTGGAAGTGTGAAGCATGGCGGGGTCAACTCCAGAGCCAGCCCTGAACCAAACTCCCAAGTCCTAGAGACATTAGATGGAGCCTTATTTATCAAATCCTCTCTAGTGTCTATCACCATCAGTGTCTTCAGAGGAAGGTACAAGAAACCCCACACTTCTGGGATAATCCATCCTCAGAAATGATTTCTTCCTGACCCTCATGAGGTAAGTTTGGATTATGCCCTGATGCTGGAGGGTGATTGCCAAACACCTTGGAGCACTGGGAAGGTTCAGATACGGATCTGGTTTTTGTCCTCTTTTCTCTATAAATGTGCATTCCTGAGCTCCCCAGAACAGCTTATGCACAAATAATGGATTTTGTGCAACTCATTTCCAACTTTCCCAGGGCTTTGCCTTTATTCTTCATTCAAATAACAGTGCCCCAAGACTGGACAGCATGTACGAACATCAACCTTCACCATCAAGTGCCTGTATGAACTGGTTAGAGGATACTCCTGAAGGAGCTACCCCTCTTTCTCTCTGGCACTGCCCTGGCACCGAGTCTTAAATTCCTGAGCAGAGATAATGAGGCCCATGTGTTCTGGCTACTGGGTTGAGTCAGCAGAACAACTCTGTACCTCCATGCAGGATCCGAAACCTGACTTAGGGCTACACTAAAGCCTTGCATTCAGACACCTTAACTTAGGAAAGAGTGGACTGGGTTATGAATCTGAACTTCATGCCTGTCTCAAGTGGGCCAAACCAAAACTATGGAACCTGTTGCTTCCAAATTCAGGGGCCATCTGGATCCACAGCAGACTGGAGGGATGACTGCCTGCTTTTACAAGAGGCCAGATCTCACCTCAAAACCAACATTTCCAGTTGGCCCAGCGGGCTGGTGGTTGGGTTAACATAGCCGGGTCCTTATCTGTCCTAGGACCTGTGCCCTAAACACACAACACACACAGGGACGCAGGAATAACCAAACCGGATCAGATCCGAGGTCTATCCAGCCCCACGTCCTATCTTTAACAGTGGCCAGAACCAGATGAACCTGCCAGTAGTCAATATGGAATAGTGTGGCCCTTATGAAGGGCTCCCTGTGGTCTCTACCGGTTCCAGACTGGCTTACACCGGAGGTTTAATATCCCTTCCTTGCTCTTCTTAAAGTACAAAAATGTCCCAGTGGATCTAGTTCCCTTCCTCTTTCCTGGGGCAGCGGCAATTATTCTCCTTTATTTATCAGCTCAGACAAGGAACTCGACTGCAGACAGCACAGCGTTTAGGGGATTAAATGTCTCAGAGGGGGGATGAAATAGAATCAGTCTAATGGGAAGTCACCCTTTGCCTTGGGTTACCATCCTGCTAGTGTATTATGCTGTGCTCTGCTCTAGGGGAGCGGTTGGCTCTTTCCAGACAAGTACAAAGCAAGGGCCCAGCCCCAGGGAGCTACCAGCTGGCATGAGGCAAGAGAAATGTAAGGCGAATGGCGACACAGCAGTAATGCCGGGGGAGAAGGGATATAACAGAAGGACAGGGCTAAGGAAGCCATGGTCCTCTGGGAATGATTGCTGGCACAAAGAGTTCAGATCAGGCCCCAGATTCTCAGCTCCGTGCAGCTTCTACTGGGTGCGTCGGGAAGGCAATGGGATGCAAAGAGGTTCTCACTTTTGCACAGGCACAGATTAGAGCAGCCCCATGCTGCTCTACACCACAGGGCATTTGGGAGCTGCTTTAACCTGCTGGGACCACCTTTTGGCTGTGAATTGCCAGCATGCACAGCACCCTAGCCATGCCCCCATCTCTTCCCTAATACACCCTGTGTGTTGGTTCTGCAACTGCTGGGGACTCCCATGCTGAGACAGTTTCCAGCTGGGGCAGAGCTGGACCTGGGTGTATTTAAAATCTGGTGCGGGGCAGAAAGGAAGGCACTACCTCCAGAGGAAATTCTGGGAAAGGATTTGGAGGGGGTGAGGGGAATGGCTGGGAGCCTGGAGGAAGGAGGCAGTCAGAGGCAGAAATTAAAGATGTGGAGTTGTGAATGGGGTAAGGAAACTGAGGGACAGAGGAGAGTAGGCGGGGGGCAGCTGAGATGAGGCTGTGACAGAGCTGTGCCTAGCCATCAAGAGGAGGCTGGGAAGTCAACACGTGTTTTGGATAGAGACAGATCCCGAAGAGACGGGGTCTTGTCCCCAGTGGAATTTACTGAGCACAAGTCAGTCCTTGGGTTGACATCACATCCCAGTCAATTTCCAAAGGGATAGCTGTGTTAGTCGAGTCCAGCAAAAAAAAAAAAAAAAAAAAACAAAACAAAAAACAAGGAGTCATGTGACACTTAAAGACTAATAGATTTATTTTTCGCATAAGCTTTCATGGGAGAAAATCCCACTTCATCATATGCTTTGAAGATGGCCTCACTGCATGTTCCCCAACAGTAGGATATGCTGTGGCTGTTCTTTTCAAAGCATGGCTCATCGAGTTCATCCTGGGCTCAAGTTTTGTGTATTTACCCATATAATCCTCTGAGCCTGTATGAGTTCACTTCTCACTGAATCACTGGAGATAGATAACGCATCACCGACAAAGGCTGACTTATGCGTGGGCTGCTGTTTACTGTAGTTGAAAGGATGCGTAACATGAAGTAAACAAGTTGTCAGGTCTTAAAGAAAGCCACAGAGTCAATAAGGCACTGTATCCCCTTGAAAAATGTTTAAACTCACCAGAACCCAGAGCTTTGTTTAGTGAAGGATAAAGTAGAGAGACACACTATGATATTATTTTCCTGTTAAGAAATGAATGAGGGTAAGAGAGAGGCTCAAACTGCAGAACCTCAGTATGGTCCTGGGTTCGGTGGTGTCCAGAGCTGAGGGCAGGATAGCACCAGCCATAGGAAGTCCTGAGACCAGAGGCACTGTGCGCTACCTAGACAGTGGGGTGAGATGGTCCACTCAGCATTGCCTAGCCTGGGAAATATTGGTGCAAGAGAAGAACCTGACCAAACCAGCAAGATTGTGTCCCAGACCAGGAGGGCAAGCTGGGATATAGATCAACAGCTATTGTAGCTGGCTTGATAAGCCAAAGCCTCTGTCCACCCCTGGCCGGTTGCCTGCTATTCTGAGAACATCACCAAAAACCATATCTCCTCACTTTGCTGTCCAGTCTTTTCTCTCTCTCTGGATCTGTCTGTTTAGTCAAAAGCAGGAAAAGCAACCAGCATGGGCAGCTATTGGTTCAAAATTCAACAACGGCACTAACCCTTTGTGCCACACAAAGAAGGATTGCTGGACAGAAGGGATTCTGACATCCTCCTGCTGAGAATTGAACTTTGATATGTTTTGACTGTTTGGCATAACATTCGATTTCAGTGTCAGAATGCGTCATGTTTTGATTATTATTCGTCTTCCGCATCCTAAACTTCAGCATGAATTTTATCATGTGCTTGCCTTTAAACTACGTGGGCCAAGATCTCTATATTCCAAACACTTCTAACTGTTCAGAGCTGTACAGTAACAGAATTGTGTTAACATATTTCATTCCCTGGAACCATTCATTCCATTGAAATTAACACAAGGTCATCCCAGAGACCAGAATGTCCATCACCTTCCAGTAATACATGGGACTGTAATGACATCTGAGTATCTTGGCTTCCCTCCTAATTTGGAAACCCCATTTATAAGCTCTTTGTTTAGAAGATAAAGAAATGAATCATTTTGCAAATGCTTATGTGGTTTATAATGAGCAATGAAAAATAGATACTGTGTTTGAAATAGATGACCCTGCAGTGTATGTAAAAAAAAAAAAAAAATGTGTATGTGTTTTTCAATTAACATCCTGCAGAGGACAACAAGCTGACATCAACAGAAAAAAAGAAACCCGGGTGAGCGAGGGTCAGGTTAGCTTTAGCACACAGATCATATCAGATTCCTAGGAAGATTGTGCTATTCAGGAATTTTTGCAGCAATCATGGGGAGCCTGTGCATGTGGCAGTTCCTGTCCTGAGGACATGACAATGAATTCTTCATCCTTTGGCTCATTTGTTTAGACCAGGTCCTGGGTGGCTCAGTTGCACATGTTCTTTCCTCAAGGCTAGTGAGCTGTAAACGTGCAGGATGAATTCTCTGACTTTGGGGAAGTTCAGTACAGGGCTCAAAGAGAAGGAATCCAAGTCTCATGCATTATCAGTCAGTCCATAGCTGTCTGTTGTATCAGCAGTCTTGTGATATTTGGTATTTTTCTTAAAGCTGCAGACCCTGGAGTCATGTGGTTACAGGAGATCCTCAGCTTTCATTTGTAAGAAAGCTTTCTAGTCTTCAAGGCTATAGAGAAAAGCTTGGAAACATCTGTGCTAAAAGCTAAGCAAACCATAAAGAAATCTAATGAAGTTCAAGAAACATGAGTTCAGGGTCCTGCACTTAAGATGAAGGAATCCCATGCACTGCTGCAGAATGGGAACCAACAGACTGGGCGGCAGTTCTGCAGAAAAGGACCTGGGGATTACAGTGGACTACAAGCTAGACATCAGTCAACAGAGTGCCCATGTTTCCGAGAACGCTAACTGTGTATTGGGCTGCATTAAAAGGAGTACCGCCAGCAGACGGAGAGATGTGATTATTCCCCTCTGTTTGGCACTGGGGAGGCCACATTTGGAGCGTTCAGGGCTCCTCACTACATAAAGGATGTGGACAAATTGAAAAGAGTCCAGCAGATGGCAATGGAAATGATGAAGGGGCTGGGGTACATGACTTATGAGGAGAGGCTGAGGGAGCTGGGCTTGTTTAGGCTGCAGTAGGGAAGAGTGAGGGGGAATTTGACAGCAGCCTTTAACTATCAGAAAAAGGATGCTCCTGGGAGGCTGGAGCTAGGCTGCTCTCAGTGTTGGCAGATGACAGAACTAGGAGAAATGGTCTCAAGTTGAAGTGGGGGTGAAGTGAAGGCTCCAGTGAAGGTTGGATGTTAGGAAAACTTTTTCCCTATGAGGGTGGTGAAGCACTGAAATTGGATACCTAGGGAGGTTATGGAGTCTCCATCCTCAGAGATCTTTAAGGCCTGCCTTGGCAAACTCTGTCTGGGAGGATTGGTTAGGGTTGGTCCTACTTTGAGCGAGAGATTAGACTAGATACCTCCTGGGGAGCCTTCCAACTCTCATCTTCTATGGCTTTCTGGGATGAGACTTTCTCAGTGGTTAATGCATTGATCTGTGAGTTGTGGGTTCAATCCTTTCTCTGCACAACTCCAAGTAGGGCCTTTGCTATGTCACTTGGCCTCTCAGTTTCCCTTTCCTTGGAAAGGGAGAAGAGTGCTTTAGGTGAGCGTTGAGAAGGTGAGGCTTACAGAGGGAGGACACTGGCAGCTGGTCACCTCTGGCAGCAGACAGTGCTCCACGCCTGCTCACATCCCACCATCCATTGTGGTGAGGAACCGTTATGCGGTGCTGGACACGATGAAGGAGGTAGAGGAGATGCCATCCACCCCAGAGGCTGGGGAGAGCACAGCCACCTCACCTAAGAGGAAACGTAGGGTCGTGGTGATTGGGGACTCGCTCCTGAGAGGAACGGAGGCACCCATCTGTCGCCATGACAAGGCCTCTAGGGAGGTATGCTACCTGCCAGGTGCCCGTATCAGAGACGTTACAGAGGGACTGTCAAAAATCATCCACCCCTCAGACTACTACCCCATGCTTCTTATCCATGTGGGTACCAACGATACTGCGAGAGGTGATCCTCAGCAGATCAAAGGTGACTTCAGGGCTCTAGGAGCGAGGGTGAAGGAGTCTGGAGCACAGGTGGTGTTCTCCTCAATCCTTCCAGTCAAGGCTAGAGGCCTGAGGAGAGACAGATGCATGCTAGAGGTGAATGCCTGGCTGAGAAGATGGTGTGGTCAGGAGGGATTCGGCTTCCTTGACCATGGAGTTCTGTTTCAGGACAGAGGCTTGATAGGCAGAGATGGCCTTCACCTGTCCAGGAAGGGGAAGAGCGTGTTTGGGCACAGACTGGCTGACCTAGTGAGGAGGGCTTTAAACTAGGTTCAATGGGGGAAGGAGACCAAAGCCCACAGGTAAGTGGCAATGTGGGAGATCTGGGGGAAGGGATGGAACTTGGGGGGTGTTGGGACTGTAGCACCAGCAATAAAAGAGAAGGTAGTTGGAACATGGGGGGGGGGGATCAAATAATTGTCTTAAATGTTCCACTGAAGCCCCAATATGTGAGGAGAGTGGGGGAGGAGGACTCCAAGAAAAAAATGCAAGGAGGTATATGTAATAGAATTGAAAACCAAACTGACAAAGTAGGGCAATCGGCCGGGTATCTTAGGTGCCTATACACTAATGCGAGGAGCCTGGGAAATAAACAGGAAGAATTGGAAGTACTAGTGCAGACAAGGAACTATGATATCATAGGAATAACGGAGACGTGGTGGGATAGTCTGCATGACTGGAGCTCTGCCATGGACGGGTATAAACTGTTCAGGAAGGACAGGCAGGGAAGAAGAGGGGGAGGAGTAGCGTTGTATGTAAAAGAGCTCTATGACTGCTCAGAGCTCCATTATGGAAGTGGAAGCGTGCCAGTAGAAAGTCTGTGGGTTACACTGAGAGGGGAAGCAACAAGGGGGATGTTGTGGTGGGTGTCTGCTATAGACCACCAGACCAGAAGCAGGAGGTGGATGAGGTGTTCTATGGACAACTAGCGGAAGTTTCTAGATCACAGGCCCTGGTGCTGATGGGGGACTTCAATTACCCTGACATCTGCTGGGAGGCCAATACAGCAGTGCATGGGCAATCCAGGAAGTTTTTAGAGTGTGTTGGGGACACCTTTCTAGTACAAATGCTGGAGGAACCAACTAGGGGCCTTGCACCTCTCGACCTGCTGCTCACAAACAGGGAAGAATTGATCAGGGAGGTAGAGATAAATGGCAAGCTAGGCAGTAGTGACCGTGACATGGTTGAGTTCAGGATGCTCATTAAAGGAAGGAAGGAAAGAAGCAAAACAAAAACCCTTGACTTCAAAAGAGCAGATTTTGGGTCCCTCAGGGAACTGATGGGCAGGATCCCTTGGGAAGCTAATCTGAAGGGGAAAGGAGTCCAAGAAAGCTGGTTATATTTTAAAGAAACCCTGCTAAGGGCACAGGAAGTTGCCATTCCAATTAGGAGAAAGAATAAACATGTGAGGCACCCAGAATGGCTTAGCAGAGAACTCTGCTCTGAGCTTAAACATAAAAAGGAAGCTTACAGGAAGTGGAAGCTTGGTCAGATGATGAAGGAGGCATATAAAGATATTGCTAGGGACTGCAGGGATAAAATCAGAAAGGCCAAAGGACAAATGGAGTTGCGGCTAGCGAGGGATGTAAAGGATAACAAGAAGGGGTTCTACAAGTATATTAGTAACAAGAAGAGGATCAGGGATGGTGTAGGTCCCTTGCTGAATGGGGCAGGCATCCTCGTGACAGAGGATGAAGAAAAAGATGAAGTGCTCAATGCTTTTTTTGCTTCAGTTTTCACAGGCAGGGTCAGCTCCCAGCCCACTACCATGGGTATGGCAGATTGGAGAGAAGAAGAGAGACCCTTGGTGACGGAAGGTCAGGTTAGGGACTGCTTAAGGAAGCTGGATGTGTACAAGTCCATGGGGCCGGACGAACTGCATCCAAGGGTGCTGAGGGAATTGGCCGATGAGATAGGAGCACTGCTGGTTGTTATCTTTCAAAACTCATGGAGAACAGGGGAGGTGCCAGAGGACTGGAAAAAAGCAAATGTAGTGCCTATTTTCAAGAAAGGGAAAAAGGAGGATCCGGGGAATTACAGACCAGTCAGCCTCACCTCAATCCCTGGCAAAATTATGGAGCAGATTCTCAAAGAATCCATCCTCAAACACTTAGAAGAAAATAAAGTGATCAGGAACAGTCAGCATGGATTTACCAAGAGTAAATCATGTCTGACCAATCTCATCTCCTTCTATGATCAGATGACTGGTTTTCTGGATGCAGGAAGAGCTGTTGATGTGCTATACCTTGATTTTAGCAAGGCTTTTGATACAGTTTCCCACAGCATTCTCATTGGCAAATTAAGGAAGTATGGGTTGGATAGGTGGACTATAAGGTGGATAGAGAACTGGCTAGATCAACGGTTTCAGCGTGTAGGAATCAATGGTTCCATGTCTAGCCGGCCACCAGTCACGAGTGGTGTGCCCCAGGGGTCGGTCCTGGGGCCAGTTCTGTTCAACATTTTCATCAATGATCTGGATGATGGAATAGACTGCACACTCAGTAAGTTCACGGATGACACCAAGCTGGGGGGAACAGTAGACATGTTGGAGGGCAAGGACAGGATTCAGGGAGACCTAGATAAATTGGAACAGTGGGCCAATAAAAATCTTATGAAGTTCAATCAGGACAAGTGTAAAATCCTGCATGTGGGACGGAAAAACCCCATGCACTGCTACAGGCTTGGAAACATTCAGCTGAGTAGCAGCAGTATAGAGAAGGACCTGAGGGTCATGGTGGATGGGAAGCTAGATATGAGTCAGCAGTGTGCTCTTGCTGCCAAAAAGGCCAATGGCATACTGGGCTGCATCAAAAGAAGTATTACCAGCAGATCAAGGGGTGTGATCATTCCCCTCTATTCTGCACTGGTGAGGCCACATCTAGAATACTGTGTTCAGTTTTGGGCTCCCCACTACAAAAAGGACAGGGACATGCTAGAGAGAGTTCAGAGGAAGGCAACCAAAATGGTTAAAGGGTTGGAGCACAAACCCTATGAGGAAAGACTGAAAGCATTAGGCTTATTTAGTCTGCAGAGAGAAGATTGAGCGGGGATTTGATAGCAACCTTCAACTACTTGAAGGGGTGCTCCAAGGAAGATGGAGTTCGACTGTTCTCGGTAGTAAAGGAGGACAGGATGAGGAGCAATGGTCTCAAGTTGCGGTTAGGGAGGTCGAGGCTGGATATTAGAAAAAACTTTTTTACGAGGAGAGTGGTGAAGTCTTGGAATGAGCTGCCAAGGGAGGTGGTGGAGTCTCCATCTTTGGAGGTGTTTAAGGCCCGGCTGGACAAAACCATGACTGGGATGGTTTAGTGGGAGCGGTCCTGCCTCTGGCAGGGGGTTGGACTAGATGACCTATGAGGTCCCTTCCAACCCTACGATTCTATGATTCGATGATATGGCAGTAATAGGGGCCGGGGAGTGGGTAAGTATCTAAGATTTTTTTTAAAAAAAGTTTGCCAGCAAAAAAGAACCCAAATTTCATATTTAAAAGTTTCTCGAGTCTTAAGCCAAATTCCAGGAGATTTTTGGATCGACTCATGATTTTTAAACAGCTGAGGTTGACTGTACTGTGTATGGTAGATTCACTTTTTGTTAGGTTCCCAGAAAAATGGACTGTTATTTGGTAAAAGAGACATGTGGCTTAACTGTAGTGCCTCCTGCTCTCCTGCTGTGACAGGGACATCTCTTCCTTGAAAGGAAGAGATTCAGGATTTTTAGGGCAAGGGGTCTGCTAAATTAATCTGGAGATGTATGTACCTTTTAAGGGCACCTGGTCCCCTGATCCTAGCTCAATTTTATAAAAGCTAGGCATCTCTGGCCAGGGCTGTATGTGAGAACCAGCTCTTAAAGAAGGCAGGCCTGGCAAGCAGTGATGGGCGCTTTCTCTCCCGTGTGTTTCTCCCTGCCGCCAGCCTTTCTCCCTTGGATTCGACCCTGAAGTTCAGAAGCACTCCACATGGGTATGGGTCTCAGGGGAAGGAGTGTGAAATTTGCAAACCCGTTCTGAGTTTCAGGTTTGTTTTCCTACTAAGAAACAGACAGATTTTGTGACTGAAGTTTTACCCAGCTTTTACTTTAATCTGCCCTTGCTCAGGGCCCTTACTGATGCCTCCAGCTTTGAGAGCCTGTCCACAATGTATGGTGCCCCCATCTCACCATCTCTGTGATTTTTTCTATGAGAGCACAATGGGAAAAGAGCAAAGATTCATTCTTCCCTCTCCATCTTCAGCCTTGGGAGTCTCTGGTGCATCTATCCCATAACACGTGGAATCAGCATGGGGTGTGTGCTTGTGCTGTTGTTACCAAAAAGCAGCTCTCACTCCTCATTCACCAACATTCACACAGCCCCACCACAACAAGCCTGTTGTCTGCTCAGTAGTTAAATCTTGGCTTAAGTTTAAACTGGATGCTCAGTAGAGCTTAGATGAGAGGCCAAGGCTGACTTTTGGAGAAAAAAAAACAAGGAGTCGTGTGGCACTTAAAGACTAACAGATTTATTTTTCACATGAGCTTTCATGGGAGAAAATCCCACCTCATCAGATGCTTCAAAGATGGGGGAACTTACAGAACGGGAGGAAATAAATGCAAGGGAGTGTAAAACATGGTATCAGGTCATACAGTAACAGCAAATCGGAGCAGTTGTTAAGGTTCAAACCCTGGGAAGGCTGAAGTCAAATTACCAATTGTAATGAGAAAAAAAGCCATAGTCTTGATTTAATCCTGCTTTCTCACCATCTAATTTGCATATTAATTCCAATTCAGCTGTTTCTCTCTGAAGTCTTGATGTCCCACTGACGTCCCTGAGTACAGTCATTAATAAACCATTTATAGAGAGATTAGAAAGATGGAAGTGTTCAACAACTGGTTTTTCTGTTTTGTGAGTTTTGATGTCAGTTTTGTGTTCATTTATTCTTTGTTAACGATTGTA
Organism: Podocnemis expansa; assembly: GCA_007922195.1. Classification (NCBI taxonomy): domain Eukaryota; kingdom Metazoa; phylum Chordata; order Testudines; family Podocnemididae; genus Podocnemis; species Podocnemis expansa. Next base: position 1,668,367 of record ML682065.1, read on the forward strand.
CTCAGGGACGTCAGTGGGACATCAAGACTTCAAAGAGAAACAGCTGAATTGGAATTAATATACAAATTAGATTGTGCAAAAGCAGGATTAAATCAAGACTATGGCTTCTGTTCTCATTACAACTGGTAATTTGACTTCAGCCTTCCCAGGGTTTGAACCTTAACAACTGCTCCAATTTGCTGTTACTGTATGACCTGATGCCATGTTTTACACTCCCTTGCATTTATTTCCTCCTGTTCTGTAAGTTCCCCCATCTTCAAAGTGTCTGATGAAGTGGGATTTGAAAGCTCATGTGAAAAATAAATCTGTTAGTCTTTAAGTGCCACACGACTCCTTGTTTTTGTTTGCTGGACTAGACTAACACGGCTGCCCCTTTGGAACTAGACTGTTGGTGAGCATCATATGTCAAGAGGTTTTCCAGACTCTTTAAAAAGTAGAAGTTTGCACCACATGTTTACCCCAGTTGTTACACCACCTGGTGCTTCTCATCATGCCCATTTACTGGCAGGCATGTTAGTTCTGGCTGAGCATTTATGCACAACCTGTGACTTGCAAAGAACAAAGCAAAGTGTGATCAGCATGACAGCCATGGCGAGGTGGCAGATGGAGATGACAAGAGTATTCTCAATCATCCAAAATGGCCGATGGTAATTCGTGAACATAAACTGGTCAAAGGATGTGAGTGAGGGATGGACCAACCCAGATTATTTAACCTAACCTTTATGCCAAATTCTGAAAGCAACTTTTCTGGGGCTTGAAAATCTCAGATAAATGTGTATTTGGGAGGTGTTTTCTTCACTCTTGTTTTCATGTGGCTCTGTATTATTGGGGTTTGCTAGGATCAGTTGTTGATTCCCAAAACACCGTGAGAGCTATTTATTTTTCATTTCTCCTGGGCCAAGAATTATTGGGTTGTACAGTTTGCAGCCCAAAATCTCAGTTTAGGGGGTTTGAGTAAGTTCCATGCTGAACCTTGTTGGCTAATAAAGTCTTTGGTTTAGGAGCATAGGATGTAGGACTGGAATGAACCTTCTGGGTCATTGAGTCCAGGGCCCTGCTATAATGGGTAACCCCATCATGGCATCCTCTTTGTAAACATATCAGGTTGTATCTTAACTCTCATTGATTCTCTTTCCCTGCTCCTCCTCTGGATGTTCTTGCAGAACCTCCCTCCTCTGATGGTTGGAAATCCTCTTCTAATCTGCAGCATAAATGTATTGATGACCCTCTTATCCCCAAGAGGTCTTGCACGAACATTGTCCTTTGGCTACAGCAACTCTTCTCCCTTCCTGATATTTACCCCTCTGGTGTATTTATAGAGCAGCCACTGGGCATAGCTAGGCTTGGTAAAGCCACCAATTCAAATCCCAGCATGGTGAGTTATGTCCTTCATCCTTCAAAAGTACCGTAGGTAGATTGAGGGTTGAGACCTTTAAAAACAGAAGCCACATCTTGGTCTACTCTGTGTGATCATTAAAGGATCTTTGTAGAAATATTAGTGCTGTTACTGAGAAGTCACCAACAGTGTCCTAGATGCTTTGCAGATATATTTTAAAGAATGAAGGTTCTTACCCCAAGTTGCTAGCAACAACCTAAAAGATGCAATGTGTAGATGGAACATGGGGAATGGGATGGAAAAGAGCAAAGGGACTGAGCAGGGAAGGGTCATGCTTGTCCTCCTAGTTAAGACAATACATTTTCAAAATAATAAAGCTGGCCATTTTTGTGCAATCTGTAGTGTGGTGGAGGGATTTAAGCCCTCAAGGCTACTCCCCTCCAGCTCCCAGATGCTTGAGCTGAGGAGAAAACCTAGAGAGGCAGGGGTACCTCTCAGCTGAGGGCTGATTAAAGCCAGGGAGAATCTGCCTAATGGGGCAGATGGGAGCACCTGACTCCCTAGAGCCAAACCGTAAGAGGCCTGGAAAAGAAAAGCAAGGGGGCACAGCCAGCGAGGTGGTCTGGAACCCTGCACTCAGACTACCTGAGGGCCAGCTCCGGCGAGAAACCAGAGCCTCTGCGCTTAGCTTAATCTGCACAAAAAAGGTAAATAAAATGAGCAAAGGTGTTGCTCATAGAAAAGGGCATATGAGTTGTCTGTCATGAGAGGGGAGCCACAGAGGCATGCTACACCCTGAGAAACTCCTTCCAAGGTCAAAAGTGCACTTCCCCAAATCTGTGTGCAGGTCGCAATATCAGTTTCTCACTCATACTGCCGTGGACTGTTTTTCCCCAGTAATTTTGGCCTGATCTACACTAAAAGGTTAGGTCGTGCAGAGCCATGAAATATGCACACCCTAATGCTAACCTAATCCCCAGAGTTGACAGGACCTGGTAGATGGAAGAATTCTTCTGTGAACCTCCTTTCTGCATTTTGGAGAGGTGAGTGAACTACAGCGAAGGGAGAACCCTTCACTTCAGCATAGGTAACATCTTCACGGAAGCACGGCACTTTGGTGAAATGAAAAACCGACATATTTCAGGTGCCCTGAAAATGTACATTGAGACATCATGGGAAAAATGGGAGTTTTCTTTGCAAAACTGGGATTCACAGAGTCAGACATTTCAAAGATGCAAGGGACCATTACGGTCGTCTAGTCTGACCTCCTGCAAGACACAGACCATTGATCTCCACTTAGTAATTCCAGCATCAAACCTGGAGCTCATAAGTGAACCAGAAGACTGTTTTTAGACCACCATCCAATTCCAATTTACAGACTTCAAATAGGGGAGAATCCATCACATACTTTGATAAATTGTTCCAAAGGTTAAAATGTGTCCCATTTCCAGTTTGTTTGTCTAACTTCAGCTTTCAAACACTGGATTTTGCTATATCTTCGTTGCTATGTCTTTGTCTCCCAGGCTGAAGATCTCGCCAACAACAGAAATCTTCTCCCTGTGAAGATACCTCTAGACAGTCATCTATCCACCTTGTAGCTGTCTTTTGAATAAGCAAAGTAGGTTGGGTTTCCTCAGGCTTTCATTGTGAGGAGCCTTTCCAGGCACTTGGAAGACAGGTAGGTAACCTAAGTCTCTTTTGGAAAGTCCATTCTTTACAATTAGACCATAGTTTGGGCTTGAGATTTTGGATGTTCTCGTATATAGTCAAACATCCATCTGAACCTGTTTTTCTCTCTGTTTCCCTTATAGATGTTGACAGAACTCTCATTGTTCGGCATAATTGCATCTATACAACAAAAAACCAAAACCAAAAACCCAACAAACCATGCTTCAGCATCAGAGCCAAAGTCAGCTTGCAAGTCTTGCACTGTGGGGCTAAAAATAGCAGTGTAGATATTAAGGTGTGGACTGGGGCCCAGGTCCAAGACTCTCCCGCCTTGCTGGGTTTTAGAGTCCAGGCTCTAACACAAGCCTGAACGTGTACACTGCTTTTTTAGCCCTACACTGCAAGACCAACAGATGACTCCTGTTCTGAGTGTCACTGCCACGGGTCTTATTTTGGCCATGCAGACCTACTTTCAGGGGGCTTTCTTTTCTCTTTTCATGTTGCAAACGAGTGAGTGGGGGGAAGTGCCCCTGTATTTCCTCCCTGATACCAACAGAAGAAGCAGTTTTGATTGTTGGTCTTGGCTCTGGGTGAATAAGGGCTAAACTAGAGGCTAAAGTAACACCTCTTTCACAACATGTTGGACTTAACTCAGAAGGTCATTGTTTCTCAGAGCTAAGTAGCTTGGAGCGGGAGAAGAAATAATAATTCAATACAAAGGTCTGCGTGTATCCATAATGCAAACACAAAATGCTAATCAATGCCACAATGACATAGATCAATGGTCTGTCTGGTTCAGGATCCCATTTCCATTGTGAAACCTCCTGTCTTTTTCACTTTAGCTTGGGGGTAAGGACTTTTTTCATAGCATGCTCCAGGTGAAATAAGCAGATTGCCAGCTGGATATGTGATGACATTTCTCCTCATGGTAGATGATAGCTTTGCAAGACTGGGTGTATGGTGGGAATTTCAATCTTCCTTTCAAGCATCTGGCATAAGGCACTACCAGAGGTGAGATCAAGGGCTGGAAGGACGTATGGTCCGGCCTGCTGTGGCAATTTCTACATAATTGTGTAACTCCTTTGATTGTATTTTACTTTTCTACAATGTGTATTTGTATTGCAGGAGAACCTAGAGACCTGAACTGAGCTTTATCTCCATTGCACTAGGTGCTGTACATAGACATAGCAAACAACAAGCCATGTACTAAAGAGCTAATGCACTGAATAGTTCCTCTCTTTATTGTAGGTTTTACTAAGTTCAATTAAGAGACAGGGAGCTCAGAAGTAGAGAGATTAAACAGTGATTCAGTGGCAAGCGGGGAACTGAAGGCAGATTTTCTGTGTCCTAAACTGTGCCTTAATCACATGCAATTCCAGCCTTCCTCATTTAACCTACTATCTATTTAAAAAGTACTAATATTTAGCACTCTTGAGAGAGTGAGAGAGACAGAGCACACTACATTAGTAGCAGAGACAGTGAAAAAAAAAACACACACAAAGAAAAAACCCTTTTATTTAACACTCCTCTCTCCGGTTCTTCACTAAATGGATGTTTTTGCAAAAACATTTCCATTTTTGTTGATAATGCTCATGTTTTCAGCCAAAGAAATTGGAAACCTAGAAACTTACCATCTTAAACAGCAGAAAACCAACATATTTTGCAGAAAACCCCTAAAGTTTTGAGCAAAAAATGAAAAATGTTGACAAAATTGGAAAAGAAAACTTCAAAAATTCTCATTTAAAATAATGTTTTACCAACCAATTTGCTTAGGGATAGAGACAGGGATCTAGGAGATAGCTCCCATTCATGACATCCAGACTTGGAAATTTACCTCAAAATAAAAGGCGCTTGATATTTTTTCCTATTGACACCTCGCTGTAATATGAATTCTTCTTTGAGTGCTGCTCAGATACATTCAGAAATAGGTATCTCCATGCCAGAGCACCGGATTGGTCAGAACTTTTTGCCCTAGCCTGTCAGAAGAGGGCAGGTGACCACCGCTCCCCATGCAACCCCGTGGCTATATATGTGGCTGCCGCCTGGCCCCTCCCCAGTTTCATTTCTTCTGCCTTAATGTCGGTTGTGGAACTGCCCGCTGCTTGCTTCGCAAGTAGCCTGTCCATCGTTGCTGTATGAGCCTCTCACCTGACTGGGACAACCTATTTGTGGACTTAGTCCCACTGAAGAAGGTCTCCCTTTCCGGGCTGTCCGCCATGCTGGGGTTTAAGCCCTGTGCCGAGTGTGGCAAGGCCTTCCTGTGGGACGATCCCACAAGAAGTGCCTCTGGTGCCTGGGCGAAAGCCACGTGGTCACTGTGTGCTCCATCTGCCTGTCCTTTAAACAGACGACAATCAAGGACAGGGAGAAAAGGCACCATGCCCTAGCCTCTGAGCAGGCCCGGCACTCCTCCCCCGAGGCTTCGGGGTCTCCTGCTGCACCGCGTGCCACTTCGGCACCAGAGCCCACCTCCCGGCACCATGCCGAAAGGTGACGCAGGACCAGCTCAGTACTGACCTCGGTACTGCAGTGCCGACATAGCCCCATCTCTTTGAGACAGGGTTCCCCTTGGGACCAGTCATCCTCGGTACTGATCTCGACAATCCCAGAGGCAAGGGAGGCAGTGAGGGTGCTCCTCCTGTTGCCTACACCCCCTTCTCCAGCACTGCCTAGAAGATGGAAGCTGGCCTTCCTTTCGAAGGCCTGGGTGCCACGGATATGGCATTGTTCACTTTCCCCGTCACCTGCCCTGCGCCCCTGAACACCAGAGCCTGCTGTGAGGCCTCGTACTGTAGAGCCATCCCCGCAGCACCATATCACTCTGCCATCCCAGGTACCACCCTGAGAGTCACAAAGGGTTTCCCCGTGGTCCAGGCTGGGGGAAGGGGCTTCAAAGGGCTCCAAATGGCCTTGGTGCTGGCTCTCTGAGCCATCACCTTTTTGATACTGTCCCCATGAATGGTTCCCTCAAGAGACCCCTCTAACTTCGCCGGCACTGGCCCACTTGGCACTGGTAAGACCACTGAACCCAGTGCTGTGCTCGTATACTGGCGACTTATCAGCGCACTTTGATCTTCTGCATTGTGTCTCAGCCCACACGGGCATGGAGGTTCAATCCTCTGAAACACCCTTTAACATCTTATTCGGGCCAGTGTTCTCATCGATGGAACCAGTTACGGTCGCCCTCCACCCTAGCGTTTGGGACTTGGCCTCCTCCCACTGGCAAAACCTGGGTTCTATCTCCCCAGTTTTGGATACGGCAGGACTCAAGTACAGAGTCCTGGGACTAGAGTTTCTCTCACTTACCGACCACCCAGTCCCACCTCAAGCAGTGGTGGAGGCAGCCTTAGGGCTGGGAAAGGCCTCCCACAATCTCCTCCTGACACCGAAGGATGCCAGGGAGCTCGAGTTAATGGGCCGCAAAGTTTAATCTTCCTTGGCCTTCCAGTTGCGGGTCACAAACAATCAGGCCCTGACTAGTAGATACATGTTGGACACGTGGCAGTCAATACACAAATTTAGACATCTATTCCCACTAGAGGCGAGGGAAGAATATGATGCCTTCCTGGAGGAAGGTAAAATAGCTTCCCAGGATCTCCTCCTTTCAGCCTGGGATGCGGTGGATATGGCAGCCCACACTATGGCCTCGGCCATAACCTGGCACCGCGCAGCCTGGCTACAAGAAGCCAGAGTGCCCCTGGCCTCACAACAGGTGGCCTCGGCCTGCCTTTTGGAGGCGACACCCTCTTCCCAGAGGAGACCTCAGCCATTCTGGGTACTGCCTGCGACCCAAGGGGAGAACTGAAACATTTCGGCATCCTCCGGGGGGGCCTCTTCCACACGCTCCGGCCCCATAAGGCCTGATAGTAAATCGCTCCCCTCCCCCTTAACAGCTACTGGTGAAGACTCAGTCCTCACCACCACAACTTCAGTTTGAATCCCACTTGGGGGACCCTCCTTGCAAGGCCCCCTCCTCAACTCCAAGGGAGATCTTGAACCATTAGTCAGCAGTATTGCTTATAGTCCAATATCATCTTCAATCACCTTCTCCAAACTGCAGCTGAGTGCCCACTGTTGTTGGACTCTCCCTCTCAGAAATGACAGATAGCCCTTCTCCCCCTCTCCTTCCTGGGAAGAATGGGCGGTTCACAGGTGAGGCAGCCTCCTCTCCTTCGGGTAGGACTAGGGCGTAACCCATACTCAAGCTCCTTCGTCTGACCCTAATGCCTTGACAGGACTTGACCCTCTCACTACCCAAACCTCCTTGCCCACCATGGAGGGCAGAATGGAAGCCTGCTGTTTGAACCCATGCAGGCACCCGATAGCCAGTGGTCCTGGCCCCCAAAGGCTATCACGCCTCTGTATACGACACACTGCCAAGGGGAAAAGCCCCCCCCCCCTTTCCCATTTCCACTTCCTTGGGCGGCAACTCTATTACCCTCGGTGGAACACATACAGCATTCATGGAACACACTCCCAACATCGGAGAGTGTATGGCCCACAGTTGCCTACCCAAATCAAGCAGAGCCTCCCCTCATAGGGTCATTTTCATACCAGGAACTACACTCCTGCATGCTTCCCCTTGGACAAGGCCCTATCATTCTGTCCCCCCACCCTGATGGCCAGTGAACCCTCTATTGGGTCCCACCCCTCTACCCACAGTATGAATGAGTTTGCCGCCTTGTCCATCCTGCCCTCATCACCAGCAAGACTAGCTGGAGTTCAATCATTGGTCCCACTCAATCGACCCTCATTAGTGTTATGGGCATATGCTTCCAATTCAAAGCACCCAAACCCGCCCTGACCCCATGGAGCAGGTAATTCATTCCCACCTGCCTGGTGCCAGACACAGGCGTCAGGACCCAGCCATTAGATGCAAATGTTGGCCAACTCGCTCATGGTCCTTATGAGATATGAACCCTCCAATACTCAATACTTCTGGCTGGTTCTCAGCTTAGGTGAAGGCTCTTGAGAGAGGTCGTAATGGGGCCCTGCCCCATTCTTCTACCATCTTTCAAAATGTAGATGAGGGGGGTAACCAAGTGAACGATGAGCCCTTCCCACCAGGAAACTCTCAACATGGGCCATCGGTCACCACTACCCGGGACGTGCCCTCATGCCAGAACCCCTGTATATGGGGTCTTGCCCCTTACAGTGGGAACCCAGGCCACTTTCCTCTCTCTGTCCCTAAGGTGGCCGATCTGTTATATCCCAGTCGGGAAACCCTCAGGGCTCGGAGATCCAGAGGAGATAACCTGATAATAGTGATGAAACCATCTGGATCTCTCCCTTCACCATTCAATTGAAGGCAGGGAAACTCATCCCTCCACCCTTTTCTATGGTCACAGTCACCGCTCACTCCCTCCATGACGGTTCAGAAACCACCCCCACAGGCAGATACTTCCCTGGGGCCAATCTTTGCCTCCCAGGGTTTTGTCCAGCAGTGTCTCTCATGTAGCTCACCCCCTGGGGCAAGGCCATAGCACTGTGATTATCCTGGCCTAGCTACCGGAGACTCTCACTCAGGAGTCTCACGGGTACAATTCCTTCCTTCCCATTATGACCCAAGGCTCTCCTGGTCCAGAATAACATACTCCTGTCCTAAGCATTTGTGACAGGGTTTCACACTCGACAAAACCCACTCTACATCCACCCTGAAATTCCTCTCAATGACCGGAATTTGGGATCTGGCTGTCCCTCGGTAGAGTTCGCCTTCCCAGTAAGATCTAATACCATCGTTAGCATACTCATCGAGGACACTTCAGATATACTGTAAGTGTCTTAAAGAAGAGATGGCCAGATGTACCCCATCAGGGTGGCATACCCTCACTCCATCCTTTGTGGAGGAGCATATCTCCTCCTCCATGCTTCCCAACTCCCCCCCAGGGCCCTTCCTGAAGGGAGCCTCCATCCTGATGTGCACCCCTGTGCAGCGTTAGCAAAGTCGGTCCCATCCCGGTTTGATCCTCCCTGACAGCGTGAGGCCATGTTGGCTAAAGTGAGTGGTTCCATAGGCCACAGGTACTAGCATCTGGTCCTACTGTGTGCATGAGCCCATCACCAAGCCGTAGCCTTACCATGTCCAACCCCTTGCCTTAGCATTCCTGCAGCTGCCTCCCAGCTGCTGAATTTAAAAAAAAGAAGAAAGCGAAGGGCGTAGGTAGTAGTAATGCCATTTCCTTGTCTCGTGTGAGGATACGGGATCTGACATCCCATCCAAAGGGTCTGTCACGATGCCATCGGTAAGCTCGCTGAGGCCTGATCACAACCTTCAGGCCCATAGAACGTCCCATTTGTGTTCCTCCTATCTAGTATCATGGGATGGGCCAGGCATCTGGTCGCCCCCACACCAGTCCCATTGCCTCACTTATGAGTGAGCCCTATAGGGTCGTTGGCTGTTGCCGTCCATGTCCCAACTGTTTCTTGAACTAGATCAAAGTAGCCTCTCTAGATTCCTCCCTCCCACTTCTTGTAACCCACCTTTCATGTGGGATACTGAGCGCGCCAGATTCATGTACCCAATGTTCTCTGATGGGGGTGTCACTGCCGCAGGGCCCAGGGGGCTGCAGCCCTCTCAAGTCCACAGCCTAGCCCCATGACCTGCATGTGCCTTACAATACTGGACCGAGGGGAAGACAGTCTAATTCTCCTCCTCTGGTTTTCTGCAGTGCTGATAATCACCACTGCCAGCCTGGCAAATTTCGGGCCTCGGGAAGTTCCCTGTAGGAATTACGCCAACACGTGTTGCTGCCAGAACACTAAATCTTCTGGCCTCCACGCAGCATCTGCCAATACCCCCTTAGGAAGAGCGATTAGAGATGCATTCCTTGGCCATAGCCACGATACGTTGGTACCTCTTATGTGTAAGGTGAACACAGGCTGTCATGCCCACGCACACCAATTGGTGTTTGGGCAATCAGGGCCTACCTCACTCCATTGGGTACGTCCTACATCTTCAGGCTACCCTTGCTGGGATGAAGGTTCTTAGGTCAATTTCTTAGACCCCTGAGGACCTGCTCACTGGACAATTACCCATGTCAGAGTTATGCTGTGCTGCAGGCGGAAGAGCCAACTCCACCTGCCGTCCATCAGCATGGCTAGCAGTCACCTATTTCTGAAGGTATCCGAGCAGCGTTCGAAGAATGGTGGGTTATTTACCAGTAACCGTCCTTCTTCGAGATGGGCTGCTCGGATTCATTCAGAGCCCTCCCCCCGTCCCCGCTTTTGGAGTTGGCGACTCTTAGGAACTGGGGAGGAGCCGGGCGGCGGTAATATATATAGCCACGGAGTGGCATGCGGGGCGGTGGCCGCTTGCCCTCTTCTGACAGGCTAGGGCAAAAAGTTCCGACCAATCTGGCGCTCTGGCACGGAGACACCTATTTCTGAATGAATCTGAGCAGCCCATCTTGAAGAAGGACGGTTACTGGTAAGTAACCCACCGTTGTTGAAAACACAACTGAGGAAGCTTCTGAGTTCTGATTGCATCACTGAACTGCTCAGCAGCACTGGAGAAATCACATCTCTTGTCTTGTTTAAATCCTTTTCTGTAACATGAGGGGAAGCAGGAGTGATTCTAGGATGCTCAGTCATTATAAGTACCATAATGGGAACATGGCATGTGTTTGCTACTGTTATAAACTACATGTATTGGAAATATTCCATAATCTTAAGAGCTGTGTTGTTTCCTTAGAAAATTCTTTTGAACAGTTGCTGACATTCTGCATGACATGGATGGTGATGATCAATGACTCCCTTCTCCTCCAGAAGAAATCAAATAAACACTAGCTAAGCCTCAGATTTCAAACTAATAGTAGCAAGTTTTATCATCCTGGGATTCAAGCTGTCTCTGTTTTACAGATGGAGAAACTGAGACATGGAGCAATTAAAGCAAGCATTGCAGCCGGGAACAGACCTGATCTCTCTGCTGCTTGGCATCTGTTCCTTTGTCCATTAGGCAATATTGCTTTCCTAAGAAAGCTCTTTAAGAAGTCTGCTAGTTGAGAGACACGGGGCTCCCTTTGCTGAGACTGCTTTCCAGTCTTAGGGTTGAATTGAAGTGCTCATTTAAAAGAACTAAATAAATACACTTGTGAAATGACTCCTGTGCAGTGTTTCCTAGTGGTATCCTTGGTCCAACCCTGAGGAGCTGAACTTTGCTGCCCATGCCGGTAAAGGCTACTTGTATGAATCCTGATTTTGTTTGGGTTCTGTTGATTGTTGTTTCTTTTGTTCCTGGATTTCTTTCCATTGGCCACATGCATCATTCCTAATCCACACATTCTTACAGGACAACACATCATCATATCCCCTCTTGTCTGCTGTTGGGCAATGTCATTCGTCACGCACAACAGATGTGGCTCTGATTCAATTGTTTGTAAATATATTATGCAAAATTTCATGAATAGATCTTAAATACAAAATAGTCTAGAGCAGTGTTTCTCAACCACTGTTCCAGGGAACCGTGATGCTCCTCACACAGAGTGCCGCTGTTCTGTGACCCACCCCGAGACCTCCCCATCGAGGGAGCTAATTGAGTAGGGAGAAGGAGCAATTTAATGCTCCAGCCACAGGAATAGTTTCCAAGCTTGTGGCTCTGTGTGTTGGTGCACACCTGGAAGCTTTGCTGTGACTGGGGAATTTTAAATCTCCACCACTGTTACCAGCTTTTTCCAGAATGTTTTCATCAGGCGTTCTGCATAAAGTGATCAATACCTTTAGGTGTTCCTCAGTCCACTAATGTTTGAGAAACACTGCCCTAGATGACCGTGTGACAGGGACGTCTGTGGTAGCAAAGGACTGGTCTAGATGACCCAGGAGCTGGAAATTCCTGAAATTTCAGCCAGTTGGGATTTGGCTTCATCCACCAGCATCAAAATAAGCTTAAAAGTATAAGATGCAAATGCAGTAAGATACAAAGTGCTAAGAGGGTTGATTCATCAACTCCACATTTCTACGATGAAACAACCAGAGGCCTGTGGCACTTTAGGCTATGTCTAGACTAGCAGATTAGTCCGGATTAAAGAGTCTTAATCCAGACTAATTTGATCCCTGTAAACACTAGGCTTTGCCTAGTTCAAACTAAAAAAATTAACCTCTTTGAATTAAAAAATTTAACCACTTAGTTCAAACTTAGTTCAAGTTTTAGTTCGAACTAGCACGATGTAGCTGTGCTAGTTCAAACTAAATAAACTCAAACTAAACAGTTAGTTCGAACTAACCATGTTTTTTTTTAGTTTGAACTAAAGAAACACAGTTAGTTTGAACTAAAAAGTTCTAGTTAGTTCGAACTAACCCACAGTTAGTTCAAACTAACTCTGAACTGCTTAGTTCAGACTAAGCAAATCCGAATTAAGCAGTTAGATGTAGACATAGCCTTAAAGACTAACACATTTCTTTGGACATAAGCTTTCATGGGCTCGTACCCACTTTGTCAAATGCTTGAAAGCTTATGCCCAAAGAAATGTGTTAGTCTTTAAGGTGTCAAAGGATGCTTGTTGATTTTGCTGTACGCAGACTAATACGGCTAACCCTCTGGAACATTTCTAAGACGGACACCATAACCATTTCATGCCTGTACCGCTTCTACATGTCCTGGTTGGTACCTTTTGCTGCAATAACAGAGCCTCTGCTGCTGTGAACTACCATGGCCCCTTGCTTGGCTTTTTGAGTCAACGAGTGGCCTTTGAAATATGCCAGTCCCATGCAGTAGAGGGCAGCAGTGAAACATGCATGCTAGCCACTTAGATAACAATTGATTTGAAACGAAAAGTATTTTAAAACCATCTCCTCCTTGTAAGCCTGCCAAGATGTAAGGTCGTAGCTTTGTGTTCCCTCTGCAGTGATTGAAATCATTCGTGTCGAAGGCTGTAGAAGGAATGCATGGGGGGGGGGGAACCCGCTGGGGAATAGGATACAGCATTTCTCAGTCCTTCTAATATAGCAAGCGTGAGGAGCAACTGATGGTCACCGGCATCACTTCATGGACCTGTACCTTCACTGGAGAGCTCAAGGGATGGGCTCGTTGGCTTGTGTGAAGCCAGAACTGAACCAAATCTTTCCTTCCCCGCCGGCCACCCAATCCTAAAGCTCAAATCCTTTGCGTGTTAATGTTGCGTCATGATCAATAGGACTGGAGTCAGAAGGCCTGCATTCCCTGGAGGGTCTATTGTTGAGAGAGCACCAGGAAAATAAAGAACACCAGGGAGTTTGGCAGAAAGCAGCTGTCCCACATGGTCTAAACACTGAGCAGGGTTAAATGAAGTTCCTCTGGTCAGTTTAACCTGCCTTCAGCCACACTCTTTGCAAATGAAACATGACGGCAGTGCAGGACCCATGAGTTTTCTGTCCCACAGGCGCTGGCCGTGAGAGTCCTGGATCTCGGTCTGGACTCCCCCAGAGACCTGGATTTTACTGATCCCAATGTAGCCCGCTGATAATGGGCCTGGTGGAAGGAGATGTTTGAGCAGCACACAGATCGGGCCATGCGGGAGGACAACAACATCAGGAAAGCCGAGGTGAGGGCTTCCCTTTGTGGGAACAAGGCAGAGGTCCATGCCACTCTATAGTTCACTGCACCTCAAGTCACCTTAGAAGCCCTGGGCACCTGTTGCTCTCCAAAGCAGGAGAAAACTGAGCAATGACAGAGCATTTCACTGGAGACCAATCCAAAGGGGAGAGAACAGAGCCCCATGTTAGTGACTTTTGCACAATGGCTGTTATGTACCATTTGGGGGACTTGGGAGTCTTTGGGACAGGCTAGTCTGTGGCATGTGGGATCCCCAGCTGCGGAAGGAGGTGCTGTGGGAAGGTGATCGCACATTAAGCAGAGACTGAGGTATCGGCTATGCAGAGAAAGCCTCAAGAGAAAGGATGAGAGCCCGGGGGGCTCCACATCCCCAGAAGGATGTGCAGAGCGACACCAGAGAAGGAAATTAGGTGGCCAGGGTTCCACACCCATGGCAAGAGGCTTTTCCTGTGGCAGACAACATGACCAGGTACAGGAGAATCGCTCTGCACTAGGGCAACATTGCAAGGAAAGTGGCAAGCTTAACTCTCAGCTATACGTGCAAGAATGGAAGGAGTCAGTCAAACGTGTACAAGAAGGGATGGCATGTCAAACAGCATCACTGCCAGCATGCATCCAGGTTCTCCATGAGTCAAAAAGCACAAGCAGGGCAGGATTTTGTGACAGGAAAGCAGTGAAGGAGCAATACAAACCTTGATGCATGCAGCAATGTTCAGAGGAAAATACCCTGTGTGATTTCAGCTGGTCAATGAGACATCCAGCAAGGTGACTCCTTGGGGGACTCCTTCCTGAGCTGGTAACTGAAAAGATGCAACCACCTACGACAGACGACATCTCTAAAATCAGAACCTTGATGGTCTGATGTGAGGAACAGCTTTTAGCACACGGGGCTGATGAAAGTGTACTGCACTCTGACAACATTTGCAATGCCAGTGGGTGGCCATATATAACTGTGCATGCTAATGAGCATAGGATCAGCACCTATGGCGTTCCAAAGACGACTGATCTAAGCACAGGACAGACGACCTGGGGTGAAAATAACTCCAGATGCTACGGTCGTCGTAGGAGAAGAGAGCGAAGATACAGAAGCTGGACACGGCCCTGACAGAAAACAACAGGCTTTTCCAGTGATGCAGGGACAAGAACAAAAAACTGAGTACAGAAAAAATATGATTCAAACGGCATGATGCAATGCTCACTGGACAGCTGCTCATTGCAGAGGGTCTCAGAGTAGATCACGAGGCAGGGCATTCTGAGACAGGCCAGTTCCAGTGGATGTGATGGGGCTACAGGGCTTCATAGATGACGACGAATTTTCTCACCAATTTCTGTACACATTTGGCTGCAGCAACAGAATCCATACGTCAGCTCACAAGGCAGGATGTTGGTATGGACTTCCTAATTATAAGAACAGTAAGACAATGGCACAGACTGCCTTGGGAAGCTGCGGACGCTTCTCCATAGGCATTTTTCAAAAGGAGGCTGGGCAGCCACCTGTCCTGGATGGGTTAGACAGAACAAATTCCATATCTTGGCAGGGGCCAGACTAGATGGCCTTTACTTTTCCTTCCAACCCTATGGGTCTGTGGTTCTATGGACTGGGTGGGTTCCCAACAACCAGCCTATGACAGGCTGAAAAAAATGATAATGGACGTCCATGTCCTGAGGTGCTACCAGCCAGGAAAGCCATTGACACTCCAGCGTGATGCATTGGAGAAAGGCTTGGGGATAGTGTTTTTGCAGGAACAGCCAATGTTCTTAGACTGGCAGAGCCCTGGCAGAGACTGAACAATAATACCCCAGGCAGAAAGAGAGCTGCTGGCTCTGGGATTAGGAGTGAAGTGATTGAGTCAGGACGCATAAGGCTACTTAGAAATAACCCCTAGAGACAGTCATGGTTAAGCCCCTTGGGAGGGCTGCAAAGAGAAAGCAGTGTATGTTGATGCATCTCTAGCACTGCCAAATATTGTCCAGGTTGATTGCTGGTGTTAGCAGACACCCAAAGAGGGGTATATAGACCCATATCAGTGAGCTGAAGGAAGGGATCAGCACAATGAATCCATTAACTTACTCCACTATCTCCCAGTTTCAACAGCGAAGCACTTCTAACCCAAAGCCTGTTATTCCAGGTTTGTAGTTGTGCATTTGATCGTTTCTTTCCCATGCAAACTACTTCACACTTTGGCTTTACTGAAGTTCGTATTGTTAATTTCAGACCAAGTCGTTCATTTGTGAAGGTCATTTTGAGATCTAACCCTGTCCTCCAAAGTGTTTGTAACTCGTCCTGCTTTTATGTCATCTGCCAATTTTATAATCCGCCTCTGCACTCCACAATCCAAGTCATTAATGTAACTGCTGTTTAGTACTGGAACCTGAAAAACCCTACTGGATACACCCTCTTGTTTTGATGGCAAACTATTGATAGCAACTCACTGAGTGCAGTATTGCAACCAGTTTTGCATCCTTCCCTTGTAGTAACTTTTTCTAGACCACATTTCCCTACTTTTCTTTTAAGAATGTCATTTGGAACTTACTAAAAATAAGATAGATCACTACCTCCCCATTTATTCATTAGGCCAGAAATATCAAAGGAGGAAATGGGGTTGCTTTGACATGATTTGTTCTTCACGGAGCCATACTGACTATCGCTTTTCACCATATTCTCCTCTAGCTCTTTCCAAATTGATGGTTTAATAGTGTCTTTCCATGTATCAAAGTCAAGCTGACTAGCGTGTAATTCCCGGGATCCTCTTCATCCTCTTATTAAATATAAATATTATGTTTTGACCTTCCCCAGTCCTCTAGGACATCACTTGCCCTCCATGACTTCTCAAAGATAATTGCTAATGGTTCTGAGCTTGCTTCAGTTAGTTCCTTGCATACACGTGGGTAAATTTCACCAGGACCTGCCAATTTGAATAAAACCATCTTCAACCTCTTCTTTCCCTCTTTCAGCTTTCATTTCTTTTCTCTGGTCATTAATGCTAACAGTGTTGACCGTCTGGCCACCTTTCACCATTTGACTGAAGAAGGAAGCAAAACATTTCGTTAAACACCTCTACCTTCTTGATGTCACCCATTATTAACTCTTCTTCCCCACTAAGCAGAGAACCCATGCTTCCATTCATCTTTCTCTTTCTCCCAATGCGTTTAAAGAACAAGTTCTTCTTGTCCTCTATGTCCTTCCTAGGTTTAGTTTACTCAGAACCTTAGCCTTCCTGATTGTCCTTCCATGCTTATGGTTTTGTACTCCTCCTTAACAATTTCTTTGTGTTTCAACCTCCTGTAAAATGATGATCAGGTCATAAAAGAGCTCCTGATGGAGCCACATTGGCCTCTTATCATTCTTTCTATAATTATTGTTATGCTTTTCTTGTTTGCTAGAATGACATCAGGAATGGACTTGCACAAACATTCTGAAATGATTTTTTTTCCTTGATTAAGAGCTGGGAGTTATGACTCATTGGCTTTATCCCCAGTTCTGCATCTGACTCACTGTGACCCCGGGCAAGTCACCTTGGTTTCGTTCTTGGTAAAATGGGATGGACATGACTGCCAATATCACAGGCTGTTGCGAGGCTTAATTGGTGCTTTTAATGTGTTTGGAGACCATTGGATGAAAGCTGCAATACTACTGCAAATTATTATTATTATTATGTATTAATGAATTTCCTCTCCAGTTCCTTCTTTAGAAATGTATTTGTGTTGACATGCTCTTGTCTGTAATGTGGACCAAAATGAAAATTTCCATTTAAAAACAGAAACATTAAAATGTTTTGCAGGAAACAAAATAAAAAATGGTGCAATTTTGGAAAACGGTTTTGGTTTGGCAAAATGTCATTATCCGATAAAAGACCATTTCAGTGAAAAATTTCCACCTGGTTTTTTTTTGCAACAAATTATGAAAACTGCCAAGAATTTTTCAAATTTTATCAAAATTGTAAGATTTTAAATGAAAAACAAATCAGGATTTTGGGGCAAATTTTCCTCCTTTTCCTTCCTGTTATTTCCACAAGCGTATTTTCAAAACATCTTATTCAAGGTGGTCCATAAATTTCAGTTGTCAATTCTGAAACTTGCTGCCTGTTTTGGGTTTTTCCTTTTTTTGCCAGAATAAAGAGGTCTTACAGAGATTGTATGTGACAGACAGGGCAATCTTTAGGAAATTTCTCACTGTATTAAGTTTTTGTATCATTGCGGGGCAAGGATTTTATGTCATTCCTGGGGAAAGATGATCACAGCTTCTCTAGAAACTAAAAATAGTGGGGAATGATTACAAAAATTCATTCTGGTGGTAACACCTTCTGAGAAATACTGTCACCTGGATAGGCTCACATATACTAGTTCAAACTCACTTCTCCAGAGGCCAACAGACCATGAGAGGATTTTTTGATACCTAGCCTCAGTTTACACAAATTCATGGCTTTCTTTCTGATCCAGCAAAGAGATGTAACTTTCGGTCCAAGGGGTGCTCAGTCCTTCCTTGGGGTGGGTTGGAAGGACTTTGGGCTACTGAGGAAGTTCTATTATTTTATGTTTTCTCTGCAGTGTTTTCACCTTAAGAATAAATGTGCTTGCTTAGAAACAGCTGGGTGGCAACTCATAACTACTGGGAGTCACACTGTGCCTTTGAAGAAAAAGCAAAGGACAGACATTGGCCTCTTTAGGCAGTCTGACTTGTTGGAGATTTCACAATGCAGACAGGGAACACTGTAACCTGGAAAAACCTTTCTTGGGAGATTGAGAGGCACAGGGCTCTGCCCAAAAGAAGTGGTAGCCGAGAAGTTGGTACATTCAAGTGACCATGGAGCGAAAAAACAGTTGCAGTTGCCCTGAACTGTGATGCTCTGTCTTTATGAAACATAACATGTTCTCAGAGGGGACTGAAAGACTTGGACACAGCAGGGCTGGAGGAGTCTTAAGGTACGTCTACATGGCAGTCAGAGATGTGATTGCAGCACGGGCTGGCCTATGTGTCCTTGGATAAGCTTGCTAGCATAGCTAAAATTAGCAGTAAAGAGATGGTTTCCAGCATGGGCTGCTCAAACCTGCCTGGACTACTGGATATGGACTCATTCTGCTAGCCTGTGTTGGTGTCCATGCCCCAAACTTCATGGCTGTTTTTACCCATGCTAGTAGCTGGATTAGAGCTAACACTACTATTCCAAGCCGAGTTACAATCACACTCAAATTGCAGTGCAGACAGACGTGCTCTAGAGTCTAGTTCAACCACGAGTTATTGAGGTCCATGCAGGAATTGCTGAGTTATATTTTCTGGCCTGTGCTATGCCAGAGATGCTAGGTGATCTAATGGTCCCTAAAAATATTATTACCATCTCATAACTCTTCTGAGATGTATGTTTGTGGACTGAGTTAATAATAATGCTTACCAGTACAGACATCAACTGATTAAGCCTAAGTGCACCTTAATACAATGAAGGAGGTAGGGACACATTAGTAACACTATTTTATAGATGGGAAAACTGAGGCAGAGTGATGTGGTCAAAGCCAAAAATATATTTAAGACAGACTGGATCTAGCACTGAAAAGTACTCCGTGGGGAGCAGTCTGGCTCAGGAGATGGAGAACATGCTCCAGTTTTATTTTCTGTGATTCTGTGACTGTGACAGCTTATCTGGCTGGCTAGCTAGCCTTTCATATGCAATGTCTATCAGTTCAGATCGGCTATGTCTACACATGCATCGTTATTTCGAAATAAGGATTTTGAAATGAGTTATTTCGAAATAAAATCCTTATTTCGAAATACGTAATACGAATTAACAAAATGTTAATTCGAATTAAGCGAAAGCCTGCAATCCAAACGGCTGTTATTTCGAAATGGTTATTTTGAAATAAAGCCGTTCAGACCTGTTGTTTCGAAACAGTTCTTTCGAAACAACAGGTCTACACGGTGTTGTTTCGAAAGTCAGGTCTAAAAGGTGTTATTTCGAAATATCCCTTCCAAAATACCGGCCGTTTTGGGGGGGGGGGGGGCCAGGTTTTACTTTTTCGAAATGACAATTCTTGTTTCAAAAGGATGGGATCCGTCCTTTCAAAATAAGAAAACGTCGTGTACACCTAATTTCTTTTATTTTGAAATAACGAGTGTTATTTCGAAATAAAAGAGCCGCGTAGACATAGATCTAGATGAATACATCTAGCTAGCTAGCCACAGAATCTATCAGTTCGCAGAACGTCTATCCTTTCTTCAACCTAAAGTGCATATCTGTCTATCTAGCCACATTTCCTCCTTCCTTGAATTAGTTAGGAATCCATTTCCATAAAGCTAGCTTTTTAAGCAGAATGCTACGATGTTATTTGAAATAAAGAAAAAAAGTGTCACTTTTTTTTTTTAAATTGTAATGAAAAAAATCTCACCTAGCAAATATTGGCAGCTAAGTAGAGTCCTATAAATATATTAATAGAAGAAATATTAGATGTAACAATCTGACCTGAACTGGAATGACTGAGCAGGAGAATTTGGACAGGTCCATGAATGTTGCTCTTTCATATACTTGTTTTCTTGTGTTGTCAACGCTTTTCTGATCTCTTTCAAGATGAATGTGTATTTTGCAATTTCTATTTCCTTCACTACTTCTATCTCTTTGTTCAGAGGCATGAGGAAACCAAATTCATTCTGAAGAGCTTGAAGCTGCACAGGGGACTACGTGCCATGTAAGCTTACTTACGCAAATCTGGACGGGTGCCTCCAATTCATTGGAAAAAACAAGGAGGTGACACTTCATCATTAATCTCACGAGCCCAGCCATTTTAACAGCCTCCATCTCCCCTCAAAAATCAGTGACTGAAGGAATGATATTCCCAGAGAAAAAGATTCTTTCGTTGTTAGTCAAACACTTATAAAAAGGGACTCTGTTATTCCTTGATATTATGAGTTTTCCTACAAAGAACATAGAGAATAGCACAAGCAGCATTCAGTACATGAGAATGTCACTAAAAGCAGGATGGGTCAGTAAGTTAGCCGCTGAACTGGGGTAAAAAAAAAACCCGGATTCTGTTTTTAAGTCTGTCACTGCCTTTCTGTGTGACCTCTGTCAAGCCACGTCCCCTCTCTCTGACTAGATCCAAAGGGGCAGTTGTGTTAGTCTAGTTCAGTAAAACAAACAAGGAGTCCTGTGGGACTTAAAGACTAACAAATGTGTTTATTGCATGAGCTTTCTCCCATCCTTTGTGTGTCTTGCATGTTTAGGTCAGGGGTCGGGAAACTTTGCCAGCCTCTGTGCCAGCCCTGCCCACTGCACTCTCAGCAGGTGCCAGGGGTGGATCCAAGAGGGGGCAAGCCTAGGCCTCTGGTTCAGGGCTGGGGCCGAGGCCGGCAGGTGGCTTCTGGCTCCGGGGCAGGGCCAGCAGGGCCCAGAAATCCCGTGCACCACGGCTTCTACCGCCTGGTCACGCAGCGCTGGGGGAGCGGGGCCAGCGGGGGAGCCTGTGTGGCACTGAGTGTTGCTCAGTCTCAGCCCCCGTGCCATTTTTGGCATGGGTGCCAGGGGTTGCTGACCCTTGGTTTAAGTCATAATCTTTTCAGGGTGGAGACCGTCTCTTGCTATGGGGTTATACAACTCCCAGCACAACGAGGGGCCCCATCTCACTTGGAGCCTCTAGTATTATTGTAATAAAATTATCCTAAATTCCTGTCTCAGTCATCATAGAAATGATGGGCTAGAAGGGGCCTCAGGAAGTCATAAGGCAAGACTGAGTAAATGTGGACTATGCCCTACCACTGTTTCTCCCAGCTGTTCTTAAACACGTCCATTGATGGGGAGTCCACAGCCGCCCTTGGAAGCCTGTTGTAGAGCTTTAACAATCTGTATAGTTAGAAAGTTTTTTCCACTAGCTAATCTAAATCTCTCATGCTGCAGATTAAGCCCATCACTTCTTGACCTACCTTCAGTGGGCTTGGAGAGCAATAGATCACCGTCCTCTTTATAGAGGCCCTTTGAAGGCTGTTCTCAGGTCCCACTTCAATCTCCTTTTCTAGAGACTAAATATTCTCAATGTGTCTAACTTTCCCTTGAAGGTCAGGTTTTCTAAACCTTTATCATTTCTATTAATCCCCTCTGGACTTTCTCCAGTTTGTCCGCCTCTTTCTTGAAGTGCGGTGCCCAGAACTGGCTTGAGTATTTCAGCTTGTTACCTCCCATATCTTAGACGTGATACTTAAAAGACCCCAGAATAAGAATTGCCTATTTCACAGCTGCATCACTTTGTTCACTCATATTCAGTTCCACTAAAATCCTCATCAGCAATACTGCTGCCTAGTCAGCCATTCCCAGTTTTGCAGAAACTGAATATAGGCTTTGGAGACCAAGCCGTCCAAACAGGGGGAGCTAAAGGAGATAGACAGATACACAGATCGGACTTTCCAGGATACAGTAGAGCAGTCCCACCCTCAGTCTGACAGCCTCTGTGCTGTTGAGGAAGACGAAAGCCTCAGCGAAGGAGATATCAGTCTGGAACAGAGGAAAACGATTCCACAGTGGGGATCCTCCTTCCAGATGATGTTATGGTATCCCCTCGCATTGAGGGTACCTCTCCAGGGGAGGGCACTTGCGTTATTAGGACAGGTGACAGTAATGGGGGGTTTGATCATTAGAAACATAGATAGTTGGGCTTGTGATGAGTGGGAGAACCACATGGTGACTTGCATGCTCAGTGCGAAAATTGTGGCTCTCTCAAGACATCTAGACAGACTTATGAGTGCTGCTGTGGAGGAGCCAGTGGTCATGGGTATGTGTGGGTACCAGTGACATAAGGGAGGACAGGAGAGACATCCTGAAGGCCAGATTTAGGCTGCTAGGTAAGAGATTGAAGTCCAAGACCTCCATGGTCGTGTTCACTTCAGCCACATGCAGAGTGAACCGGACGCCCCAAAGACCCACAGCCAACTGGCCAGAGTCAAATGCCTAGTGGGTTACCAGTGCCAGGAAACCCGAAGGCCCCAGTGAGAGCCAGATGGCAACATGAGGAGGCATGGGAGGAACTGGTCCAGGGGGATGGGGTGGATGGTATCTCCTGCTCAAGACAGGTCAGCTTGTTGCAGTGGGATCCCCACCGAGCCGGGTGATGATCAGTCCCTTTGGGGCATGGTGGAGTGGGACTGAGAGGCTGGGGTCTGTTTCGTCCTGAGCTGAGTTGGGGACCCCTCTTTTTTGTACAGAGACACCGGGGACCCAGCAATGACACAGCTTTGGGTAGGAGGGGCAGGTGAGACACTTGCTTGCCCCATTGACTCCCCGCATGGTCTCTTGCAGCAGCTGGTGGCTTGGCTCTGCTCAGATCAGTGCTGGTTTACCCCTAAACACAGTGCTTGTTTCTGGGGTTAATTCCTGACACCTCAATGACTGGAAAGGGGAATTAGAGATGTAGGGCTGGGGGAGACAGCAAGACTGTGTTTCAGGGAGGTGATCTGTGGTTTCTTTTACAAACACAGGGTGCTCTAACCCGAGTACTGGAGGATGCTGCCTGTCCTCAATTAACCCAGCACTTCCTGGAAAGCTTCAATGTCAGCGCCGAGCCAGAGTCCCAGCATGGTGGTAGGCGTTCTGTGCAGCTGTGAGTTGGGTTCCTTGGGCCAGGGATAGTTACCCCCCACCGCAGCCCCCATCTTTGGGGCCATATGGATCCAATGCACCCACGGGGTGTTAACATCTGGGGAATGGACATCTTTCACATCCCAGCTGTTTATATTTATTAGACATCCCTTGATACTTTTCAGTTTAGAGGGGCTAACCCTGTTGTCCTGGCCAGACTCCTATATGGGTAATTAATTACTGCACTAACTTAGATCATTGGTAATTATGACTGTCTTGGAAATTCATCTTATCAATAATTCTCCTTGCACTTGCATTTAGCTATGACACTTTTATAGCCTCTCATTGCAAACATCCATGTGACGGTTATTGTAAGCGGTTAGACAGCTGCCTTGTTCCACCCTAGCGGTAGGTGAGGTTGTTCTTTTCCATGCACTTTGTAAAGCATCTTGGAAGCTTTCTGGATGAATGGAGAGTCTGTCCTTTCAAAGGAGAGATCAACATCAAACAATTTCCTTCTCCTACTTGAAATCCTTCCTCAAACACACTTCTTCTTTAAAGCCTTTTTCAAAAATGATCTCTGCAAAATTTCTGCAGGATCCTACCACTCTACTACAGAAGTACCAAAGGCTATTTCAAAAACTGGAAAGTGAATGACAAAGCTTTGCAATGTGCAGTTGATGCAGATCCTAGATCCGTTGCAGAAGAGGACAGCTAGCCTAGGGTCTCATTCAGGAAAGCATTTAGGCACACACACTTACATTCCATCCAAGTCAAAGGGACATTAACGACTTAAAATTAAGCTGATATATAAGTGCTGTGCTGAACTGGGGCCCTAAAGCTCTTGGTAGGTGATAGATTGAGAGTCATGGAGACTGCAGTGAACTCCTGTGTTTAGGAAACTGATGCAGAATTGGCAGTGGATGTGTAAACTGCCCTTTTCATTGTGGTTAAGCCTGATGAATCTTCCATACCGAATGCATTTTCAATGGTGCCTTGAGCTCCTGGCCACTCATCACTGTCTGTGAG
Organism: Podocnemis expansa; assembly: GCA_007922195.1. Taxonomy (NCBI): domain Eukaryota; kingdom Metazoa; phylum Chordata; order Testudines; family Podocnemididae; genus Podocnemis; species Podocnemis expansa. The sequence continues at coordinate 1,692,476 of ML682065.1, forward strand.
GGTGCCAGTTTGTATGATGCATAACAGGGATCGGCTGTGAAATCAGAGCTTCATTTGTCACCTATTTTCTTATGGACTGTCATGCTAAGTAGGCAACCTAACCTTGTCGGTGCATATTACCATTCTCCATGTGCCATAAGCCTGATCATATCCCAAGTCTTATATTTTTAAAATGGCAGGAAGATTTTTCACCTGAACCCTAATGACGAGTTCACTATTTGCATCAAATGCTGCCAGCCAACTCCTTGCAAGGTAAGAGAAAGCTGGCTCTGAACCGAGAACTGGTGTCTGGCTCTTGCAAGCCTCATTGTCTAGCTTGCCAAATTTGGCCCACCCACAAAACGCCTCAGTGCATGTTTGAAGCAGGGAATTAGCCTATCTATGGAATGACTCATTGCTTAAAAATAAGAATGTACTTACGTACTTGACGGAGCTGGGGCATATTTTCTAATGAACAATTTAAGCCAGGAATTTCACTGTAATTGTTAATGAACAAATGGCCTCTCTCTCTCCTTTCTCTTTCAGGCACTTGTTTGGATGATTCTTGCTTGTGTGCTTAAGGTCTTACTGATCGCCATATGTGTGATGGGGAAGGGATTTCTCCTAGCTCAGATTGGGAGGGACCTTGGGAAATTTTTTGGTTTTGCCTTCTTCTGCAACACGTGGACGTGGGTCACTTGTTGGGATTATCTGGTTAGGTCTTACTTAATTATTTCCCTGCCATTTTCTGGGCCTCTGGCACTGGTGCCCATTTCTTTTTCTGATTCTCTGCTGAGAGGAAGCGCCCAGTGAAAACACTTCGGGAAGCTGGCTAGGAAGCTGCCTCCTTGGACAGGATAGAGGATACAGGGTCCTGGGGAGAAGACCAGTTCCCAGAATGCAAAAAGAGAAAGTTGCTAATGGGACGGCTTCTCAAGGGGAGTGAGTGAGGGGACTGACCAGCAGAGGAAGTCATGGGGGTGGGACTCTGAAAGGGAGTCACTACAAATACCAAGTTGCTGTGAAATCGAGGTCCAGGGGACAAACTTCATCAGACAGTGGCAGGAAATATATGTCGTTCTGAGGTGGGGTCGTTACTGTTTGACCTCAGAAGGAGCCTTGACCCAAGGAAAGAGACTCTTCCCCAGGTGACGACAGGAGGCCCTGACTCTAGAAGAGGGTTCTGGGTAAAGACTGCCTCACTGGTAAGGGATTTGGACATAAGTAGGGTTTAAGGGACTATGGTTAACTTAACCCCTTCCCCCTCCAGCTGGAACTCCATGGTTGAGGTCTATTTTTGTAATGGTCCGCCTTTGAGTTAAATTAAATAAATCCCTGAAGGGGCACTGTTTAATGCCTTGTTGAAAACCCACTGAGGAAACTGAGGCAGCGACTTACTTGCAATGTTGCATTAGGCCTCCAGAGGGAGCTCCAGCGTAGAGGGCCCCCACAACACGGAGCTAATAATATTACTACATTGATATTTGTAAAACATGCTGAAAACCTCAGATGAAAGGTTGTGAAGCAAACATATTATTATGTGGCTAGTAGCTAAGTTATAAGTAACTGGGTTTTATTTTAGGTACATACCATTTATTCTTTTTTCTAAACCGTTGAAAAATAGTTAAACAATTTGAATATTTCACGCTGTGGAATTGTGGATTTCAAGCTAGAGGAGTCCTCATGCTCATCCAATCTGACCGCCTGCATAGCACAGGCTAAAAAACTTTGTAATTTCTGTGTCAAATTCAGAACGTCTCTTTGAGATATAGTAGATGTTTTGGAATGATACAGACTTAATGTACATTCTTCAGGTAAGGGAGAATCCACCATATCTGTCAGTAAGTTGTTCTAGTGGTTAATTTAATTCAATACATTTGCCCTGTTCTGAACTTATCAGGAGTTTAAACCAGGCACTGAATACACTCACCTTTAGCAATTTGTAACAAATGCCACAGTAGAGATGATTTGATATAGATAGACCCCATTGTATTGTTACTGGCCAATATTTGAACATGTTAGATAAATCTTTAAAATATGCTTTTATCAGAAAAGTGGTGATGTGGAGATAACCGTTTCTTGCTGGACAGAGAAGTTTGGGAAATATGTCTTCTTTGCGTGAAAGATGTTGATGAAACCCCACTATATTTTAGTCATTATTGGGGGTTTACTTCATGATTTTTTTAAGAGGATGGGAAAAGATATTGTAGAAAAACAGAAAATAGACCTTGTTTTTCATTTTTTGGCAGCTGAAGAGTGTTAGCAGACAACCAAAAAATTCACCTAAAATAACGCTTTTAGTAAAAACTTCTGGGTTTCGTATTTGGATTTTCAATGAAAGCCTGAAGAACTTGGTCAAAATCAGATATTTTTGCAGAAATTTACTTTTTAATGAAAAATCCGTTCCCCGCCCCCTCAAAAAGCATCTAGAACAGAAAATTCGGACCAGCTCTACTCAGCAATGGGGCTCCTTTGATCTGCTCATGTCACTGACAAAGTCCTTCGTCTTGTAACTGAGACTATGCAGGAAGAACCCAGCATATTCCTGACTCTGCAGAATTGAGGCCATACGCAGATTTTTGGGGCTGGACCCCACACCTCTTAACCAGGCTCCAAGATGGCACAGGAGGAGAGGAATGCAAGGTAGCAGCTGTGCATAACTTAATGGACATGTTTGCAAGCAGAGGGAAGAAGGGACATAGGATGGGACCCTGAGAGTGATGAAGTGTGGGAGTTGGCTTTTGAGGACGAAGTGTTGTGTTTACTCGCAGTGTAGACATCTGCATCTGGCCCATATCAGTTAACTTGGGCTTGTGGGGCTCCGGCTGCGGGGCTGTCAAGCAACCGTGTCGATTCTTGGAGCCCAAACAGCTGCACTACAGTTTTGCAGTCCAAGCTCCGCAAGTCCAAGTCAGTGGTATGGGCTGGCCACAGGTGTTTAATTGCAGTATAGACATACCTGAAAAGACCAAAGCAGAATAGCACTGCACGAGGAAGGCACCTGGGGAGAGGAAGGTCGAGAAGGAAGGAGAGGAAGAGCAGGGGAGCCAGGAACTCCCGGGATCATGGAGCTTGGCTGTGAAACAATGTTGCCACAGTCTTGTTTGCATCAAGAATTCCCAATTCAGCTGTTTTTATTATGTAAATGTCAACCCTACTGGGGTGGCAGGGGATCCTTGTGTGGGTGGAATGGCAGCCCGCCATGACCTGAGGTTGTGGCGTTCCTTTCCATGTGCTAGAACAAATAAAAATACGACACCAGTCCTTCTCTGCTGCAGCAAAGCCAAAAGAGGCCTCCGCAATGCAAAGCCTCCCATCAGGGTATCCCCGATTAATTGCCACATACAGCTTACAGCCGCTCTCTCTCCAGTAGCCGAGCCTGGAAATGTGGTGGATGAGTTAAGGATGTCTGTGTTACAGGAGTTATGCGAGCACCAGGAAAGGGAAGTTGATCTGAAATGGCATTTTTTCTCCTCAGCACTGAAAACACAACTGTGCCCCGCTTTGCATTGTGTGACAGCACAACCTACAATAAACAGGACAACTTGCTCAGGCTGTAAATCAGAGCTTGCTTCAAACTGTGCATTGCTGTAGTGATGTGGGTGAACTTGTTTCCAGTGGACAGCATCTAATAGCTTCGCCCTCTAGAGACTGGTGGTGTGAGACATCCGTTGTCTTTTAGATGTTCTCCGTCAGCTAAAGGAACAGAAAATCTTGTATAGGAACCGTGAAACCCCAACCGTTGAGCCTACACAGGGAGATTAATGCCTCTCAGATGCTCCCCTCACTTTAAAATATGGTCAGAGGGTGACTAGTTAGCATACACACTAATGCCCTTGACTGGATGGTATCAGAATTGCTCAACCGTGTGTCATCTTCCCTATACTGCTAACAGTGATTAAATGATATAGGAGATCAATCGCAGTAACCCTGTGGGACCTCAGTGAGATCAGGGCACTCTTGTTACAGATGTGTGTTAATAGACCATCCCCTTCCAAAGACTTTACAATCCAATTAGTCAATGCGTGGGAGGCACGGGGAGGTGAACGGACTTACCGACGCTGACAGAGCAGGTCTGCAGCAGAACTAGCACAGACTCCAGGGCTGCTGACTCCTAACCCAGTGCCCTAGCCACTAAATCGTGCCTGGCCTCATATTACCTCAGCCTGTTGAGAGTTGTGGTTTCCTAACGGGAGGAACTGTGCCTTATTCCCCTGTGAAATTGTTCATGACCATGACACTGGGCAGAGCAAGAGCTGTGCAGTTCCTAAGACTGGATTTGTTGCACTGTGACTTTTCAGCAGTGGCTGCTACATTAAAAAAAGAAAGATGAGCTGGTAAAGGAACAAACGGTTAGTGAATCACATAAGATTCTTGCATGTAAAGAAAGAGAAACAAAGAGTGAATGAAGCTGGCTGCTGGTCAGTGGAAGCAATTAAGAGCAGTCCTTTGTAAATGGGGTGACTGGGAGGTGAAGGTCGCCAGATGACTGTTGTGCAACTCGGGTGAGTTCTCCTGAGTCACCCTTGTGGAAGCACTGGCTGTTCTGTTGGCATCGTCCGTATTTTCCAGCTCATGCCAGGGGCCTCTGTTATAACCACACAGTTCCTTTTGTTTACGCAACGGCAGCTGTCCTAAACATTTCTTGGTGCAGTGGTTTACCTTGACACTAACGCTGGCCATCTGACCTCGCCTGTTCTTGGCTACCAGTGGGAGTTGGTGGGCGGGTGGGGTGGATGGGTGTGTATTAAATGTCATGTCCTCTTTTATTTTAATGAATGAACAAGGAAGAATTCTCTGGAGTCTCCTCTAGAGCTCATTAGAAGAAACAAACAGAGAAGCGTGGTGCCCTAGAAAGCATTATGTTTGCGTCTGGATATGCACCAATCCCACTGCAAACAACTCTGTTCAACATCTGGAATACAAATACGATCAGTAATGCCACTTGAGGACACTAATAATGAAAGTGAGCAGTCTTTGGGGCTCCGTGCATGTGGTGATCACCAGTCAAAAACTGGTAGAAATCCTCCAACACATGTGCACATGCATACACACCCACCATGGTATAAAGATGCAAAAAAACCAGTGGTGTTTCCCCTAAATTGGTCTATAATTCATCTTGGAACAAACCGACTTATCTGTAAATGCCAGTAAACTTCTATTTCACTGGACACGTACAAGAAAAGAAAAGATCATTTCAATCATCAGTATGGAAATTACACATAGGCAAAGGAAGAAAAGCAAAGCTTGAGAACTTTATTAGAAACTGATTTAAGGATATTTACTTTGTGTACTTTGACATGATGTTGACAAGGTTTTAATAGTTGCAAAGGTTTAACATTTTGAAATCAGCATCTACTGCTGTTGAATAACTAATGACTGACCCCCAGTTTCCTGCAACAGTGAAAATTTAATTTGATGATTTTCAAAAATGCCTATAAGTAAATATGGACATAATCAGTCAAAACAGAATTGAAATGAATTCCATGACCATTTCCTCATTCTAACCCCCGAGGGTCTGTTCCCTCTGTGATACCATCTGCAAGTTCAGTCCTGGAGTCAGAGCCAAATTCTGCTCCTCCGACTCCTGTTTGAGCACCTTGCTCCATGAGCCATCTGAAGCGGATTGCCACAGGTCCCCTGCCTTTCTGGGTCCTTTTGGTGGTTCCCCCTGCAAAACAAACAGACTCGCAGGCTTCACCCAGTGCGACCACCCACCCTGAGTCATTTACAGTGTTTTACTGCAAACCCCACACCCAAACCAGGCTCACTTGGCCAGGAGGCTTTGGACTGTTCCTCCTTCCCTGGCTTGGAGGAAACAAAGGCACAGAGCTGCCACCTCCTCCCTGGCCATGCCTCTCCTATCGTTTATTCCTGGTTGGGGTAATATACTGCTTCCACCCACCCGCCTCCAGCAAGGGAAACAGCTGGCCTTCCTTGCCCCATTAGGCACTGCCCTGGCATGTTGTAATCTGTGCCCTCAGCTGCGGCTTACTTTCTGCTGTCTAGGGCCTGCTCGTCCACTTTGCCCAACACAGGCAGTTGGGTTGGGGGTGGCAGAGATGCTGAGGAGCTGATCACCCCCTTCTCTGCCACGTGGTCCCACCGATTTGTGGTCAGGTGCTATTCAGCAAGAGTAAGGGCTTTGCAAACATCAGCTGCAAGCAGAATAGAGTCACACTTTCTCTGCTCTGGAGGATTTTCTGTATCACAATAAAGTTACACAAATGTGCACGCTACTGGGGAGACGACGTGGGAGAAGCACAGGCTTGAGGCCAACTGAAGGAGTTGTGTTTTGGTTCTGGACTGGAAAATCAGAGGCTACTGTTCAGGCTAGACTTGGAGGAAGTGAAGAACCGATTCACGGCTACCCAAGGACCTCCATGTGCTAATGGACTGGTGGCATCAAAGGGCTGTGGTGTAAATAAGAATCAAGCCCTAAGAATATTTGTAACACTTGGGTCCCACGTCCCAACAGTGAACGGTGTGGTGGTGAAACTCTAGAATAAAGAAAAAAGAGCAAAGGAGATATTGTAGTAGGCACCTGGTAGCGAATACCTAAACTAGCCATGGGAAACTTTCCAAAAAGCAGAAATCAGAGCACAGAGCACTCACCAGAAAAACCACTTTACCATTTTCTGGCCCATACTCTTTGTGGGAAGCAAGAAGTAAAATGTCCTGGATATATTTCTGGATGAATACTGTGTATCTCTTCAGGAAGCGCTCAGATATGACATTGCTGCGTGGTATTATAAAACCCAAGCTTGATGGACAGTAGATACAGCAATGCATGTAGGGAAGCCTTTCTGGTTCTATTTACTGATAAAAAAAAGAGCAGTCTGTGGGTGAGAAAATCACCCTGCCGGTGGCAGCAGTGAACACTAGCTACCTGAACCAAGAGAGAGGGTACTAGTATCTGATTCATGGAAAGTAAAGGGTGATGTGCTGTGAAATCTAGTGACTACGACTGTGTTCAGGCGTGAGTTTTATTTTGAAACAACAGCCCTTGTTTTGAAATAAAATTTCTCATGTCCACACGACGTACCATTATTTCAAAACAACGGGATCCATTGTTTCGAAATAACGGCCGTTGTTTTGAAACCATTAAACCTAGCGGGAAAGCAAAATAGCTGTTGTTTCAAAACGGTTGTTTCAAAACAATGGCATTTGGACACATTGTTTCGAAACAACACCATTGTTTTGAAACAACTGTTTCGAAACAACATGTCCAAACAGCCTTATTTCGAAATAACCATTTTGAAATAACAGCCATTTCAAAAGCAGGCTTTCCCTTAATTCGAATTAACAACTGTTAATTCGAATTAACTTATTTCAAAATAAGGATTTTATTTCTAAATGAGTTATTTCAAAATGGGTTATTTCAAAATAACAATTACTGTGTAGACATACCCTTAAGGAAGGATGGTAGGACATGCTACTGTGCAGCACTGTGGTGAACTGAGAGGAAACCTGTGGCTGACGTGCAACAAACTCCTCATAGCGAGCAGTGCAAGAAATGAGAAGCGACTGACGGGACGGCAAGAGGCAAAGCCAGATCACTTGATGGTGAAGGCAAGACTGGAAAGAATGAAGTGAGAAGCAAAAAAATAAAAATATTCAGAGGCTGTAAGGGGAAAGAAAAGCAGCAAAAAGCAGGCTGAGTTAAGGAATAAGGGGGGCAAGATATGTGCCTTTTCTGATTTATCAAGGCAGAGGAGGTGTGGAGAAGGGGAAGATGTGAATTATTCAAACACTGAGATAGTTCCTCTTATAACCTTTCAGCAGCAAGAAAAAGTCAAGACAGAATATTTGAACAATTGTGACATAAGACTAAACCTATAAAGATAACTATTACTGAAGAGCAGGTGGAGAAGTACTTGGGAAAGGGGATGAAAAGCAAATCAGCCAGTTGTAGATAAACCAAATCTTGCTGTTTTATAAAAGTAGTGAGCAAAACTTGATGTCCCACCACCAATTATTTCTGATCAGTCATGGGTAACTGGAAGGGCTCACAAGATGAAGAAAGGTGACTGTGACATGAAAAGTTTCAGACAAAGCGAAGCGTTCTCCTGGTAATTGGCATTCTGTAAGTCTAACCTCTGTCTTTACTATAATAAACTGAACAAATATCAAGAGAAAGGGGGTGAGGATGAAATTAAAGAGCACAAAAACTGAGCCTGTGTATCAAGAAGTAGCTGGCAGCAAGCCGTTAAGATGTGGAATAGTCTCCCTGATGGGGAAGCCCTAGTGGTTGGAACATTTCAAACTAGACTGGCTAAAATATTAAAACATACTATTATTAACACACTAAGAAAGTATAGCCTGGATGGAGCTGCTATAAGATGGGTGAAAAATTGGTTGGTTAACTGCCCCCAGAGAGTAGTTATCAATGGTTCACAGTCATGCTGGAAGGGCATAACAAGAGGGGTAACGCGGGGATGGGTTCTGGGTCTCTGTTCAATATTTTCATCAGTGATTTAGGTGATGGCAGAGACAGTACATTTATAAAGTTTGCCGATGATACCAAGCTGGGAGTGGTTGCAAGTGCTTTGGATGATAGGATCATAATTCAAAATGATTTGGACAAACCGGTAAAATGGTCTGAGGCAAACAGAATGTAATTCAATAAAGACAAGTGTAAAGTACTCCACTTAGGAGGTCTCTGGTGCATCTTGGAAGGCGTGCGCCCAGGTAGCAGGAACCACGGAGGGCTGGTGGAAGAAGGGACATGAAACTACGCCTTCCTAGATGCACCATGGTTTCTCAGTCAGACAAAAAGATCAGTGTCTGCTTGAAGCCATACAGTTGGGTGTTTTTTCCCATGGCAAAAAATACACTAAAACTGATATTTTCCCATGGAAAACATTTTGTTCAAAATTTGCCAACTAGCCATAATGGTGAACATCTGGCCAGGGGGATGGTCTGCTCCTTCCATGGTGGCGTCAGTCCCAGCTCTCATCCATTTCTCAAACTGCTCTTCCCGGCTAACCAGTGTCACTGCTGTCTTCTTTGGCCAGGGTCTCAGCAGGCCCTTTTTCATTTGGTTGCCTGTGGTGGCCTGACGGCAAGCCCGTGCTGTTGTTGAGTGTTGTTTTAAGCATTGTTTACAGTTTATTCCTCCTGAGCACTTGTCTATTTTTGTTTCAGCCCACTCGCATGCACAGGGAACAAACATACAGGGCAGAGCTCCATGCAGTCCCCTCACATGCCAGGGCTCTGCAATGTTATCTGCAGACCCGGGGAGCTGGCTTTTGTTTGAAAAGAAAACAGCCTTCTCAGCTCATTCGGCCCAGCTTGAAAACCCTGGTTCATGCTTTGAGATGCACATGCCCCAGGTCTTCAGTGGAGAACGGCTCTGCACACGAAGGTATGTCTGTGTTGCAGCAGGCGGGCGAGTGAATGGCAGCTTCTTACCCAAGCAAGCCCATAGGCTGAGGAGGAGGCCAGGTGCCTTGTGTGGCAAAGATCCAGCCTGCTACAGCATCCTCCCTTTTCTTTGCAGTGAGCTGACCGGAGCACAGAGAACATGGACACCTCTATACGAGCGGGCATTCGCTCCCCCGGCTGCCAGGGGACATAACCTTGGGCTGGGATTTTCACAGCTGCCGAAGAGCGGAGTCATTCTCCTGTGGTGCCCCTTGCCCATTTAGCACAGAGCACGTTCATTTCCTCTGGATAAACCAGGCACGCTTGCATCAGAGAAGCAATAAAAACTCCAACTTCCTATAGTCACCCCAGCGTTAGATAGGAGCTTTTAGCCACTCGCTGCTTACGATAGCCTAAGTGCAAAGATTTGAGCTGCAGCAGCCTGACAGACACACGGCAGTGGGATGTGGGGCTGCACTGGAGAAGAGTCACATCATGCAAGAGGGAGGCGACTGCGCCAGGGTGCGAGGGCGTGAACTAGCAAAAGGGCAGCAGAGCCAGCAGGGCCATAACTACAGCAGGGCTTTGCCCCGGGCACGCCAGAGCAGCTCCATTGAGCCGCTCCATTAAAGGGCGCGTTCCCCCATCGATCACCCCAGGCACCGATCACTGTAAGCAGCGCCTTCCAATCGGAACGTGCCCCGTGTGCCATAAACAGTAGCTACGGCTCTAGTTATGGCTCTGAAAGCCAGTAGCTAGGCTAGGGTCGGGCGATTGCCTGAGGGGACGCAACTGGGCAGAGGTACAGACTGAGCAGTTTCCCTTCAGGCGTGATTAACCCACAAGAGGCAGCTGTCAGAGATGCCCTGGAAGGCTTAGAAGCTGGACCAGATGCCGTGGGAAGGCAGAGGGAAAAGGAGGTGAGGAAGGACAGAGGGATTCTCTGGTGTCCTGGCAGGACACTGTATGGTGGTGGGTACTCAAGGCGCGAGCTGTAAATAAACCATGGGAGGCTGCAAGTTTGTGGATTCGAGCATCCTTTTTGGCCCAGAGGGGGACAGAAGAGGGAAGTGGTGAGAAGCAGAGCAGCTCCAGTGACAATCCCTTCTTTGTGCTGCCCTGGGATGGAGGGGCACTCAGAAAGCCACGAGGACAAATGGTTCTGGGCACTTACAACCCCAGAGGAAGGTCAAAAGGAAGGCTATTTGGAAAAGAGCCACAAAGCAAATAAATGAGGGGCAGGAGGGACTGGTGGAGAGAACTAAAAGGCCAGAGCTTGGCAAAGAATAAAGTCTGGGGAGTGCCAGTAAGTGACATCTCTTGGGAGGGAACAGTATGAGGACACCCTGCACTATGGTATTAGTCTGGATCTTCTTACCATGGTATCTGAGCCCCGCCAAGCCTTTAGTAAGCCTCCAAATCCTGGATTAATGCCGCATCATTGGACCATCCTTCTTCTCACTCCTTTGCCCTCTCAGCTGATCTGCCACCCGTTGTTAGCACTGTCCAAGTTGCATCCACAGAATCAAAGCAAGGCCAAGGCTTGAGTCTGCGAGGGACTGTACAGACACACAGCAAGTGACAGGCCCCTGCCCCGAAGAGCTTGCAGTCTACACAAAGACTGACCATCACCCCTTTTTATAGGGAGGGAACTGCGGCAGAGGGAGATTAAACAATTAACCCAAGGTCACACCAAAAGCCTGAAGCAGAAACAGGAATAGAAATCCTTGCTGCCAGCATCTATACCCCTGGCCTTAACTACAAGGCTACACTTCCCCTCTAAGGAGTTGCATTTTCTGTCCCCCTCCATAGCTGTGTCCTCTTTGCCTTGCATATCCCTTAGAGGAGCTAATGCATGGTAACATGAGTCTTGAAAAGCCCTTCCTTCTTCTTGTGCTTGTGGCTGTGGCCAGCACCCTGCCTGGCACTGCAAGGGAATGGAGAGGGAAAGGAAGGCTCCATCTACCCTATCCTCATTGCCTTTAGCAAGAGATGTAGTGAGTCCATGTATACGTATTGGGACCAATATTAATATCAATGAGAAAGAGGGTTGTCTCAGAGAGGGAAGGTCATGGAAAGAAATGTAGTGGAGGTAAATGTGAGAGGATTTGCAGGAAAATGCTCCCAGGAGTGCGAGATATTAGGCTGAGGAAGGGCCTGCCAAAGGCAGTGGTGTAGCCCTCCTGGGTGGAATCATTTTGACATGCCCTTGGGATTACAGGCTATGGGAACAGTCCTGCAGTGTCAGGGACCACAAACTGGACCTGCTCTGATAGGTCTTTTCCATAGCCAGCTCCCAGGAGTCTCTGAGAACACTTTTAAGACTTAGTGGGAATCATCAAGCTAGACCATAGCTTACGTACCTGCACGTTAGTGTCACTCAGGGGTCTTTGGTCTCTTTGGAAGAGCTGGGTGTCCCTTGAGTATCTCCTTCAATGCCTGAGCAGCTCAGGGTGCAAATTCTGTGCCAACAGCCTCCATGACTTTGACTAAGGTTGCACTGCAAAGCAAGATGGAAATGGGAATAAAAATCCCTGAAGCTATGTGACCTGTTCCCTCCCTTGGATGGTGCAGAATTAAGCCTTACTCTTTATTCTCTGGGTTTTCCCTAGAGTACCTTGGGCTCATCTGCTCTGCACGTGATCTGACCATGTAGAGGTGGCCTCGGTGACTTGTGCATGCTCACACAAAAAGTCTGTGAAACAAGGAGCAGAGCTCAGAACTTCCAAATACTAAGCTACTGTCAGTGGACCAATCTTTCTCTTGTAAAAGACTTTTCATATTAAGCTGAACTACACAGGCAACTCGTGCAACTGATTCAAGTTTTATGGAAACCCCCCAAATTCCTGCAAGGGGCACCACCTGAGATGATTTAGTGGAAGTGGTCCTACTTTTAGCAGGGGGTTGGACTAGATGACCTCATGAGGTCCCTTCCAGCGCTATGATTCTATGGCTGTGTTCACACATAGGGGGTTATTTCGATACAAGTTGTTTCGAAACAACTTGTATCGAAATAATGCCTTATTTTAAAATAAGTTAATTCGAATTAAGGAAAAAAGCTTGAAGCGAAATAGCAAGTTTGGACAACAGTTATTTCGAAACGAGTCACCTTTGTTTCGAAACAACATGTTCTGACGGGATTGTTTCAAAACAATCATTTCAAAACAATGTTGTTTCGTCACCAAATAGGGTTTAAGTTGTTTTGAAACAACGCTATTGTTTAGAAACAATGGAACCCGTTGTTTCGAAACAACAGTACATCATGTGAACATGGCATTTCTTATTTCGAAACAACCTCTGTTGTTTTGAAATAAGACTGCCATGTGAACACACCCCCTATGATTCTATGATCCAGGCCTTAATTTTTAAAGCATCTCAGTTATCCAGGTACTAGGTGGAAGCCCCAACCACTTTATTCAGGATCTAAAACCATGTGGGTTTATTCTGATGTGGTCTCTATAAAGCAATGGAACACCAAGGTATAGTAAATCAATTGGAACAACAAAGAACAAAAATACCAGTTTGCTATTTCTGGTATAATGACCAGCAGTGAAATGCCTGCAAAAGTTGGCATTTAAATCCCATTGGACTGAAATGGCAACAAGTGGTCGGGCGTTTGGTTCTACATCCCATCAAGCAATGATATTTCCAGCAAGTACTGTGCCCTCTATAACAAGCCGGGGCATTTGCTCCATTAAAGGAAAAACTACCAGTAAGTCTCATCTCCTTGGTTTATTGTTATTGGGGGTGTTAAATAAAGATTTTGGCCAAGATTCAAAAATTGCCAGTGACTTTTTGGTGCCTAAGGTTTTGAATGCCCAACCAAAGACACCTTTAAGGAGTGTTGGGGAGTGGGTGGTCAGCACTTTCTGTGAATCACCACCTTTTAAGTTGTTTCAGATCAGATACCTACAAACTGATAATCACTTTTAAAAATCATGGTCAATTGTTGCATAAAATTTCACCCCATAATGTACTCAAAAAACAAGCATGGTAGCAAAGAGGTTCAGAAACAGGCTGGCTGTGTCTGCCAGCATTTGCCTCCATTCAGCTCATAAAATGCTGTGAGAAATGCAGAGAAAAGAGCCATTGCCCAGGCGGAAATGAGAACGGGAGATGCCAAAGCAATAACTATGTGAAAATTTTAAAAGGGCGGTGACACACCAAGGATGGAATTGCTGAGGTTGGTCCAAGGGGTTAAAACAGAATTAACAGGATGGAACTGAGCAATGGAAACACTGGGAAACATTTCCTGCCAATCTATTAGTGTGGAACAGAAAGTGGTGGGAAGCCAGCTCATTGCTGGGGCTGTTTAAAGACAGGCTAGATTAATAGACTGATAGATTTTAAGGTCAAAAGGGACTAATACAATCATCTAGTCTGACCTCTAGTCTGATTAGACAACGTCCTGCAGTAAACAGTTCTGCACTGAACTAGGGAAGGACAAAGGATCTAGTGAATCCTTCCCGTCTCTCATGCTGGGGATACTGTGCTTCAAAATTGGTAGAAGTGTTCCTGATTTTCAGCCCCACTGACTTCATTTTGCCTTTTGATACCATCTTCTCCTGTTGTGTCAATTCTTGATATGAGGATTTAGTGTCTAGACCACATTTAGCTAAGGTTCTATCATAGCATCATGGTGAAGCTCCAAATTCATTGCAGAATGACAGGCTGAAGACCAGACATGATGAATCTACTCATTGGAAATGCTAGCAGGCAAGGAAGGTAATCATCCACATGCTTCCTGGATCCGTTCTTTGTGCTGTTCCATGCCAAGCGGCATTAACAGTATGGAAAGCCTTGAAGCATCAGTTGAGGTGCTCGAGAGAGTGCTACTCATGATTCACCAGAAAACTCTCTTCCCAGCTGGTACAGAACTGATTTCCCAGCATGGTGTTGTGGGCTTCCTTTGTGGTGAGGCACTGCCCATTCCAGTCATCAAAAATCCTCATGTTGTTGTTTTTACAGCAGTAGGGTGTTCACTGGCTTCCTGACCAAATTCTGATTCATAATCGGCCTGCCCACTTTTACTTTCACTGTAACTTATAAAGGACACAGTTCACCAAGTGGATACCATCATCCTGGAAAGTGACGGCTACCCGCCATGAGCAGGGCATTGGTGTTTAACAGCAGTGGGGTCACGTCAGACAAAGGGAGGTTCTTTAAAACACCCAGCTCGGAGGAGCGCCTCCAAATCTGCAGTCCTATGGAACAGAGCTTTGAAGAGTTGAGTCTGGTGGCTTGGCGACAGCACAGCTTTACTGTGGAGTGAAATGCTTGGTGTGCCACTCCAGAGGCAAAACAGGGAGTTGAGCAATGAGCAGAAAGTTGGATGCCAATCTACCCAGCCTATTCTCACTCATGTGGGAGACCTCGGAGGGAAACTATCCAAATTCTCATCTCCTGAAAAAAAATACAACTGTGGACATGATGCTGCTGTTTTGGTTCCACTCCGCTACCCCCATTGCAGCCAGCCCTCCTTTAAAATGAGTCATGACAGCTCAATTCTATTTCATCGGGGGCAGTTTAACTCATACTAGTTGGAAAATAGGCAAGGGAGCTCATAAGAGCAGGCACCAAAAAGAGGCATCTAAGTGTGCACAAAGTTTGGAAATATTTTCCTGGAGAAGTCCTGAGCCAGGGAAGATAAAGGATAAAAGTTTGATACGCAAGAGGGGGTTTGTGATCAAGCAATGGACTGTGATCTAGTACACACCTGGCTTTGGGCCTTGGCTCTGCCATGAATTTGGTGTGGGATTGTGGACTAGTTGAATGGGGCCAGATTTAAGTGTCCAGTGCTTACAGTCAAGATCGATCCCCAACGTTTGGAGCTTTTCTGAAAACCTGTGTCTCAGTTACTAAGACTTAAAAGACCCTAATAACATAGCAGGCAATTATTATCATTTATTCCTTCCTTGCCTCTCTGTGCCTGTTTTCTCTGAAGAACAGATCCTAAAGGTGAGAATTCACTGAACTTTTTGGAGATGACATGAGTTTAAAATTAATGGAATGCCCTGAGCAAATAAATAAAATAGAAAAGCAGGTTTGCTGGACCCTGACTTGATGGTGCTTTGTTCTAGCAAACTAACCAGCATTGGATTCGGTCACTGCTCAGAGGGGAGACCATGAATGAAAATTCAGGTTGGGACCAAAGTGCTGACATAGGAGGTACTCTTGCTTCTGAGGTAAGGCTGAATACAGTGGCTGGGTATCAGGGACAGTTGAGTCACTGGCTGGTAAGACCCTAGTTTTATTTGCAGGGCTTCATCACATGATATAAGTTAGGCCTTTGAAAGAATCTATGTTTCCCAATTCCTTCTTCAAGAGATGCTGGCAGTTCTGCGGGCTTCTCAGTGGAGAATAGCTGCAATGAGACCTGCTTGGTTCCTCTTTGATCCAACTGGGAAAAGGATCAGGAATCAAGGATTGATCCCCGCAAAGGAAAGTGGTGACTGCCCTTCTTCACCTGCCCTGTGCTAACGCAGGTGAAGGAATAATCGTCTTGGAATTACCATTGTCCTGGCTGGTGAGAACTGCTACGTTTCAAGAGTATTAGCACAGTGGAACCTGGTTCAGCACCGTGAAGTTTCCCAATGAGCAGAGTGACTCTTCACTATAAAGTGGTGTGAAAGTCCATTCAGATGGATGAAAGCTCTTCAAGAGTTTTGCCCTCAAAGAGCCGGAATTTCGCCATGTATGAGTTCAGCATAAATGGACTCCCGCTTTTTGCATAGTCTTCCTTTCTTGCAATGTCTTATTGAAGGAAAACCAAAATAAACCTCTTCTCAGCACAACTCAGAAAGCCCCTTTGAATGAGGAAGCAGTTGGAGTCGGCAGACGTCGGTGAAAGAATGAAGGTCATACTTTGCATAATATATTTATCTTGGAAATCAGACTTTTATTCAGGCTATCCAAGAATTCAAGTGCTGAAACGAACACTAAGTCAACAGCACTTATAGTAATGAAATAAATTCTTTATAACAATCCAGCAGAAGGAGTTGACAAGGGTTTTGAATGGCTTGTTTTTATTAAAATTCTTTCATTCTTGCAAACCAGCATTGTCTGTGTTTCTTGGATATGGCCAACATAAAGACACAGTGCAAAGTCTAAGCTGGAGTTTATTTAGTCTGCCTGCCTGCAGCAAAGAAAAATAAAATGCTTAATAAAAGATTTCCTTTTGCGGGAGACCCTGCAATTTGCAGATTGTAAGATAAGGGGGCTGTTTAGAGGAAGGTATAATTCTACAACTAAACAGAGATGGCATTCCCAGTAGAAGTTAATAGGAATATATCTTCAGCAATTGGTTAACCACAGACCTGAGTGAGAGCCCCTAGAATTGAAAGCTTAAACTGTTCTTAATTGTACTGTAAAGCTCAAATGCAAATATTTTTGATGGTCAGTTGTCTTTAATCTAAATACGATTTAAATTCAACTGCACTGTTTACCTAGTTCCTGCAGTATATCAAATTCTTGTTCACAGCCGTTGACGTGTACTCTACAAGATCATTTGAATTTTACCCTTCTATGGTCTAACACTTCTACATTCAATCATGTTCTCAGTTTTCCCTGTTACCACTACACCATTGCCTCACGTGGTAAAATTTAGCTTCTGCTTTCTGCCACTTGAGCTTTGTCCATGGACGTGCACCCTTGTTCTCAAATGGTAGCCTCAGTTGATGTCATCACACTTGGTTGTTGCTGTGTCACTTTGGGCCTCAATCAGATCAGATCTTACAGCTACCGCAGCCAAGGTTGCGCCTGTTCTGCATGGAAGACCCACGAGGAGAAACCCAGGCTCTGTAGGATTTTGTCAAGCATGAGCCATGTTCTTCAGTGCTCTGGTGAGCTCTGCAAAAGAACATCTTAACCCCCGTGTTCGCTCTCATATATGAACCACCAGTCGGTCAGTCTTTATTGACACCAAAGGAACACCAGACCCCAGCATTTCTTCTAAGAGTTCTCTGGATTCCAGCGTCTTAACCACTGGATAACAAAGAGAGAAAGGAATTAATCATTCTTTCCCCCTTTACCTCATAACACCTCTGTGAGTGACAGATCATAATCCTCAACTTACACAAGGAGCAGAAATAAAATAACAGCCCAAGGCAATGCAGCAAATCTGCAGCAGAGCCAAGCAAAGAACCTAGTTCACCTGAGTCCATGACGTCTGTTCTGAACACAAACCCATGAACTATTTGAAACTGTAAACATAAACTTCCAGTTCCTCTTAATAGAGAGAACAAAGTTAAAGTACGCATCAAGACTAAATTTCCATATGTCATCATGTCAAAGTGTTTGGACCGTTTACACTAGAGACCAAGTGATCTATAGGTCTTTGGGGATGTGATTTAAATCAAAATTCCAGCCTCTTGTGATCACTGATGTTCCCCTGGCACTTTTGTGAGAGAGCACGGGGCCTGGCCAGGTTCCAGCACAGGAATCTGAAACTCTAGCTTTCATTCATGCTGCCTTTTGAGTCAGGACTCACATTCGTCTCCAAGCTCTGTCTTCCACAGTTGTGTATCGCTAGCCAGCCGCTGCTTTCCAAAGATTCCTATACATGCAGCTTGCAACAACTCACATTTATGTGGCACCTTTTGTCCCAATCATCTGGATCCAGTGTGAGGGATGGATAATTCTTATAGATCTCTATCCTAAATGCAAAGCACACAGATTCGAAATACAACCCAGTTCAGACCTTGAGTTCAGGTACTTGGCAACCAGCACTGAATTACCATTCATACTTCTGCCCTCTCATGCATCTGCAGTCCTTATTAAGCATTCATAGAATAATAGAATCATAGGGCTGGAAGGGACCTCATGAGGTCGTCTAGTCCAACCCCCTGCTAAAAACACGACCACCCCTGCCCCAGCCAGGGTTTTCTCTAACTGGGCCTTATATGTTCCCAAAGAGGGAGATTCCACCACGTCCCTAGGTAACCCATTCCAGTGCTTCACCACCTTCCTAGTGAGAAAGTTTTTCCTAATATCCAATCTCAAATGTCCCAGCTGCAGCTTGAAACCATTGCTCCTTATTCTGTCCTCTGTTACTACTGAGAACAGCCTAACTCCCTCCTCTTTGGAGCACGCCTTCAAGTAGTTGAAGGTTGCTATCAAATCCCCCCCTCAGTCTTCTCTTCTGCAGACTAAATAAGTCTAGTTCCTTCAGTCTCTCCTCATAGGTCATGTGCCACAATCCCCTAATCATTTTTGTTGCCCTCCGCTATACTCTTTCTCATTTGTCAACATCCTTTTTTTAGTGTGGAGCCCAAAACTGGAAACCTTATTCCAGATGTGGCCTCACCAGTGCCAAATAGATAGGACTAATCACATCCCTCAATCTATCCTACTGATGCAGCCCAATATAACATTGATCTTTTTGGCAACGAGAGCACATTGTTGACTCATATCCAGCTTTCCATCCACCATTACCCCCAGGTCCTTTTCTCCAGTGCTGCTACTTAGCCGATCGTTCCCCAGCCTGTAGCAGTGCATGAGATTTTTCCATCCTAAGTGCAGGACTTTCCACTTGTCCTTATTGAACCTCATAAGATTTCATTTGGCCCAATGCTCCAATTTTTTCTAGGTCTCCCTGAATCCTATCCCTGCCCTACAACGTGTTTACAATTCATCTCGCTTGGTTTCATCTGCAAATTTACTGAGCGTACAATCTATCCCATCTTCCAGATCATTAATGAAGATGTTGAACAGAACGGGCCTCAGGACCGACCCCAGGGGGTACTCCACTAGTTACTTGCAGTCTATCGCTGCAAGTTGCTGTTCTCTCAAAGTTGGTTTGTCCTCTTGTGCCCCTTAGTTCTATTCACTTAGGGCCAGAGGCCAGCACCCTTGCCCATATCAAGAGACTCATTAATCCATGAGTGGTCTCATTGCTCCAGATCCATGGCTGGTGCCTGGATCTTATTTATCATAAAGTTTTTTAACTGCCACCCATCGTCCTCGTAACTGGGTACACCGATTTCAGTAGAGCTGTGCCAATTTACATCAGTTGTGGTTTTGAACTATTGACTTCAATGGGACTAATTGTGGACTAAGATACTAGTCTGACATTAGGAAAGGTGTAAAAATCTGACCTTCTGAGAAATAGGTATGACAAGATAAGCTTCTAAGTGAAAATGACATTCTATATCTCTGTATGTCTTTGATCCATCATTTATTGAAAAAGGCAAGAGTTTTTGTCTTTGTGCAGCAGAGTCAAAACAGACATGGGAGAACAACAGCTAAATTGTCAATGGAGATCTGACTGCAGAAGCATTGTGGATGAAAGAACCCAGCTTGACTTTCAGATCCTAGACCGACTTCCACCACGATGGCAGTCAAAAAGAAAAATCAGCTCTTGATTCAGAAACCAGGGGAATCCAGTTCCAGACATGGAGCCCCAGGGGATCATTTTCACAGTGTCACTTATCCCTTGAAGGGGTTGTAACAGACCAAACACAGGATGATCGATGGGAGAGACCTACAGCCGGGAGCAAATTATCTTTATTTTTTGCACTCTCAAGCTGAGACATGCTATTGGATCAGTGGTTAAAATAAACACAGGTTTTTGCTGTGGAAAGAATGATGGGGCTCTGCAATTGCTGAGGTACAAACTGTTGTATAGAAGTAAGGCTGGGACTGCTGCGCCCAGAAATCTAGCATGAAGTAGTAAAGCTAGTTGGTGGAAACTGGAGGAAATTAATGATTAAATAATGGATTCCAAATGTTGAAGTTCAAAGTCAAATCTGAATAATGCAGTCACTTTAAGTTATGCTGAGTTCCAAAGCAGATTGTTTTTCAAGGCAAAGTTGCAGCAGGGAGCATTCTGGGTAATATAATCCAAATTCCCAGTAAGGCAGTAAGGGTAAGATTTGGCCACCCCAAACACTCTTTTGATTCTGTTTGCGTCTGTGCCTATCGGATCATTTGTGCAGTTTTAGTCCAAAAACTCTACCCTGTGTGTTTGACTATTAAGCCTGATGACCAGTGGCTGTGGCCATTAGGAACATCCTTGCCTATTAAGATTCCCCAGGAAAGAAAAAAGTAAGTTATTCTCTAGTTGGCCCAAGGACACAGTGCAAGGCTTCATACTGTAATGCTGGGACAGTGCTCGCTGTTGGATGTACAGATTAAACATTTAGTCACCCTGAAAGCTCCAGGCTTCATTAACAAAGACCCAGAGGCTATGTCTACGCTTAGACTGTTACATTGATTTAAGTTAAATCGATTTAATTGAATCAAATTAAAAATCATTAAATCAATTTAAGTTAAATCAATTTAACATATCCCCACTAGAAACCCAAATCAAACTAGCATGTTCATGGGCAGGACTTGCTAGTTTAATTTAGGAGAGGGGCACCATGAGAGGTGTGGCAAGATGACCCCAAGAAGGGCCATGCCCCCGCCCAATATATAGGAAGAGGAGGGCACCCTAAGAGGGAAAAGGGCAAAAAGTGTCCAATCGAAATAACAGTTAAATCGAGAGAACACAGCTCTGCTGCATTATTTTGAAATAATAATTTTGATTTAATCATCATTTCGCTATAAAGAGAGGTTTTATTATTTCAAAATGACTGTTCCTTATTTGGAAATAAGGGAGCTCCTCATTTCAAAATAAGGAAAGCTAGTGTAGACATGCACTACTTTAAATCAAAATAACCATCATTATTTCGATTTAAAGTGGAAGTGTAGATATAGCCAGAGAGTTTGTCAGGGGGGGCTTCTTTTTCAGCTGAAACCACTATTACACCTGATGCAGCTTGACATCCAGAGGAACCAAGCTCAGTCTGGATTAGGAGTGTGCAACATAGGGCCCATGGACGAGTTCCAGCCTTCTTGATATGCTCATATGGCCTGCATGATGCAGTCAAAGAGTGCAGCATGTAACTAGTGCGTAAAGTGTGGGACTGGTCCGTATGGCATGAGAGTGGTGTCCAAAAATCTGGGTGTTAACCTAGCTCTGCCACTAAACCACAGCATGGCCTTGGGCAAGTCCCTCTTTGTGCCTCACTTTTCCCTCCCAGCCTTCTTCTGTCTTTTCTATTTAGACTGTGAGCTACTCTGGCAGGGACTCTCTACCACGATGTGTTTGTACAGTGCCTAGCACAAGAAGAGACTGATCTCCATGGCGGCCTCTTGGCACTACTGTAATTCTGCTAATAACAATGATTTTGGACTCTGGTGGTCAAATTTTCAAAACCAGGCAATTCAGACAGAGGTTACAAATCTTTGCCTCAGTGAGCCACAGCACTCTTTCTGTCAGTGCAGTCCGTACATTTCTGGTATTAGAGTTGGTCAGAAATTTCTCAGTTAAATGCTTTTGATTCACAGAATACTGTGTCACCAAAAGCAGAACAGTTTGCAAAACTAGGTCAATTCTGACAAGTCTCCTGCCTCCAAACGTTATTGAAAAGAAATTGTCTAACTGTTTCATTGTGACTTTTTTGAAAAAAATAAATCAGATTTGCTGGCACAAAATTATTTCTTTTTTTCAAAATTTCAGCTAATAAACTAAGAAAAAAGACAAAAAAGAAAGGTAGGTCAAAATCTAAATAAAACTGATCAACCTGGATTGAAAGAATTCTTAATTCATGAAAATTTTCAGCACTTTGACTTTTCATCTTGATTATAGGATAGAAAACAATATTGAACTCTATTTTTTCCCCCCTGAAATAGGAAAACCATTTCCCATGCAGCTACAGCTAATATTCTGAAATACTGTTAACCACACAGGATTTGAAAACCTATGCAATGTCTGAACAGAAATTTTAGGGGAATGTAGCGGTGACCAGGGACAAATATCCTTTGAGGCTGACCAACTGTCATGCTAATTTTGCTCAGATATAGTAATACAAACCACTATGGTTTAGATATATTTGCTGCCATCACTTTTGTAAACATGCCTTAACATTTGTCTCTTTTAAAATGTCATGGGCCGGCCAGATCAACAAAGCTTCACAGGCACCATCTAAACAGGGAAACCACATTTTCAAAATGCTCACTTAGAGCTGCTGGATGCTGAGTCCTTTTTCACAAATCACACTTTACGACACACGGCAAAATGCTCATCATCACCCTCACAACATAGTTAAGTCCACCACAGGAAGAAGGTCTGATCCTCAAAAATACCAACTTCCCATCTTCAGATGTGGGTGCTACAGATCCGTCTCTCCTTCTGTCCCAGTAAGGTAGCCTTTGCTTTTCCAGTTGTTTGTGGATCTGATTCATTCATAAGGTGAAAAGGGGTTGCAAGATGGTGACCTCAACAGTTCTGGCGAGGGATCTCCAAAGGTGATAGCTCAGTGAGAATCTGAGGTCAGAAAATGAGGAAATTTAAACACTGGACTCAGTATGGTGCTTCTGCACCTGCAGAATGAAAGGGACTGCCTAGTAAGAATGTCAGAGTTGGGGGAAATATATTTCCCATTTATAGGACTGGAAACCATGCACCAAACCATTCTGGATGGTTCTGAAATGTGCAGAGAATGTACTTGCCACCCCACTCTTGCTGCCGCCTTTGCCCTTCTGCATTTTAATACAGCATAAAAGGTGGTTTCCTCATGAGATTCATGGACTCTAAAGTCAGAAGGGACCAATATGATCATGCAGTCTGACCTCCTGAGCAACACAAGCCACAGAATCTCATCCACCCACTCCTATAATAAACCTCTAACCTATGACTGAGTAATTAAAGTTCTCAAGTAATTATTTGAGGACTTTAAGCTACAAATAATCCACCAGCACTTGAGCCATGCTCCATGCTACAGAGGAAGGCAAAAAAACCCCAGAGCCATAGTCAATCTGCCCTGGGGAAAAATCCTCTCCCAACTTGAAATAGGGCAATCAGTTAAATCCTGAGCATATGAGCAAGATTCACTAGCCAGCTCCCCAAGGAAGCATTCTCTGTAGTAATTCAGAACAAACCCCATCCACCTTCCCTTCGTAGGCCACTGGCATACCCACCACCACTAGACAAAGATGAGTGTATTGCCTAATTAGGCTGTCCCATCATACCATCCCATCCATAAATTTATCAAGCTCAGTTTTGAAGATTGTTATGGTTTTTGCCCCTTCAGTTCCCCTTGGAAGAGACTGACTCCTCATGAATTCACTGAGCCAAGTTTTCATCCTTTAGTGGCTAATTTAACAAAGGAAATATTATATTATAGAAATATGTTATGCAAGTTTGGAGTCTCCGTAGACTCAGATCCATTCACCTAGACACTTGCTCACTTTCTAGGCCGGGATTTCCCGACTCTTACACATCATCTGTGAATTTGGCCCACTGCATCTAAGAGAATCTAAGTAGGTTTCACCCGCATGTTGAGAGGCCAGCTCTAAATAAAACTCAGAGCTTGGATCAGATGCCTCTCCTGCAATAAGCATCGAAATCTCTGCATGTTTATCTGATATGAACCCAAACTCCAAACCTTTTAGAAGCTGGCCCATCATTACCAAAAGCGGTCTGTGAAAATAATTTGAACATAGTCAGGAATATTAGAAGGAACCCAAGGCTTATGTTGCTGTTACGATAATCTGAGAAAGAGTGCCAGATGGAAAAATAAAATATGCCAGTTTCCCCTACACATGCAAGCTATATTCATGCTCCTTTGACATAGCTCTATGTCCTCACACCATTCTTTTATATCCGGTTGACGGATATTTTTCCATCTAGTGGTAATGCTAGTCTTGGCACAGGCTGACAGCAAATATAGAAGCTTCAATGCGAGATTTCCAAGGCATTGGGAAGGATGCCTAGGAGTGGCCCAAGAGTCGCATGAGGAAATAAAAGAGATTTGGCAAACTGGAAAAAGATTGTGTAGGAGAGAGAGGCAGATCTCTCTCTGACGCTGGCTTTTAGAAGGGAAGGACAACTCCATCGTTTCAAAGGATGGGTTGCTATGGAGCTCACTACCAGGACACCGGCCTGACAAAAATCCCCCACATTTTTTAACTTCTGCTTCTGTAATATTTATCTGGTCCCCAAACACTGAGCACTTCACAATCTTTAATGTGTTTATCCTGACAATACCCTTCTTAGACAGACAGGTACCCTACTCCCACATTACTGATGTGGAACTGAGGAATGAAGAGACCACTGGACCTTTACACCCACAATGAGAAGTGTAATGAAGTCTAGGTCCTGATCCCCAACTGGTGAAACTAGGCACAACTCCCCTGCAGCAGCACAAATTGAGACCAGCTGAGGCTCGTTCCTGAAAAGGGTGGACAACATAGGTATGGCAATACACAGTGTAATGCCTCTTGGACCAGAAAGGAAAAACTTTCTGTGACTGACAGACAAACCCATCCTCTAGTCAGAAGCAGAACTCTTTCCATCAGATCAAAGCTGAGGTTCAAAGGAGGAGGCGAGAAATTAAAAACAAATGGTGGGAAGAAAAAGCAAATGAAATCCAAGCATTTGCTGACAGATGTGATATGCAGGAGCTTTTGCTGTGACACAAAGACCTCATTTGGATGAAGCTCATGAAGCCTCACACCACTGAGATCTAAAGATGGTATGAATCCATCAACTGGATCCATTAAAGAGCACTGGAATGAACTCTACCAAAAGCTTCTACATCGAGAAATGACTGATCGATGAGACCATTGATTTCACCTATCAGCACCCAGGCCGTTCATGCCAATCCACCCGCACTTGAAGAAGTCTGTAGCACAATGAAGCATCAGGACCTGATGGCACACCAGCTGACATACTGAAAGTGGGGGGAGAAACATTGACAAACAAGGTCCACTTGCTATTTCTCAAAATCTGGCGCATTGAAGAAATCATGGCTAACTTATGCAACACAAATACCATCACTGTTTTTTCAAAGGGAGATAGGGCTGACTATGGTACCTATCAAAGCATGTGCCCTTCTCTCCATCGCTGGAAGATTCTTGCTAGAATATTACCAAAACAGCTGGTTGGTTTGGCAGAGGAAAAACTCACGGAGTCTCAGTGTGGCTTCAGGCTATCGTAAGTCTCCACCAATTTGATTTTTGCAGCCAGGCAGCTGCAGAAAAACTGCTAAGAATACCAGGAGTTGTATATCCCTTTTATCAGTCTGAGCAAAGCCTTTGATTCTGTCAGCCATGAGGCTCTGTAGAAAATTATGTCAAAGTTTGGTTGCCCAAGTAAATGTATCGCCACTGTAAGGATCTGCCATGACTGTTTCCATCCTGGGTAGAGTCTCTACCACTGAGCCATTTGCTATCAAAACTGGAGTAAAGCAAGACTGTGTACTCACATCCAAGACCAGGCACTGGCATCCAATTTTAGATTGACAGCAACCGCTGCAGCCTCTGACTCCTCTGTGCAGCAAAAATAACTGAACACTAGTACTCTCGTGATTGTGCTGTAGTTGCAGACTCATTGGAAGATTTACAAACAACCTTAATTACTTCTTTGAAGCTTACAAAAGCCGAGGGCTAGCTCTGAACGTCAGCAAAACAAAAACTCGCTACCAGCCTGCTCCTGATCAGTTATCAGCTCAAGCAAGGAGGGTCTACACTGAGAGAGAAGAACTGGAAAATGTAGAGCCCTGTGCCTACTTTGCTAGCCATCTCTCACTGAGGGCAAACATAGATGTCAAAAGTCTCCACTGAAGCTGCTGTGCCAAACTTGCCTTAAGGGCCAGATTAAAATGCCCCTGGACCCAGGGCTGTTTCATTTTGGGGGCCCCTAGAGGAAGAGCAGTGGAGTTTCTGGTGCCCATGGGACGTACTTACATTGGTGTTCCTTGTCCCATCAGCAGCAATACCCCTGTGGCGAGGGGAGTCTGCTGGCCTCTGTCCCGATCTCCCCCCATGCACCCCTCTTGGTGGCAGCTGCACAGGGGAGGGGTCTGTGGGCTGATGTCCCACGCTCCCACTGGATGTTGGGGGCCGCAGGAGTGGGGGACCATGACAGTTTCTGGTCCCTGCAGCTCCGGCTTTGTGCCCAGAGCAAGGGCAAGAAGCAGGATGATGCCCAGGCTACGAGCTCGGTACAGCAGGTCATCCACCAGCCAGCCAGTGGGAAGGGTAGCGACTGGTTCTGGGGAAGGTCTGGCTCTAGGGCACAGCACCACAGCACATGGGCCAGCCAAGCAGACCAGTCCGCCTGGGGGCAGAGCCACTGCTGTAGGGTCAGGCCTGGTCTGCAGTCTTTAATGCCCCTGCTTGGAAGCCTGCTTGCTTTTAGCTGGCCTTCTCAGACCAAAAGAAATACTTCAAAGATGCTCTCAAGGCAAACGTCAAGAGATGTGGCATTACCATCGCACACGGGGAGACTGTTGCTCAAGACAGGTCAAACTGCAGAAGTCTTGTCAGAGAAGAAGTGACCACTTTTGAGGAAAAATACCTCACCTAGGTCTCAGAAAGGCACCAGAAAAAAAAGAACGGATATTTGTCATAAAGCAATCGCAGCCCAGTTCTGCCTTCCAACACCATCTGCTGCTGAGTCTGCGGCTCAGAGATGGACCTTTCGGTTACCATAGAAGCCACATAAAACAAGCCCATGAAAAAGATCACCATCGATCATAAGGGGTCGCTGCTGCCGATTCCTGTTTTGCAAGTGTCCAGACAGACATTGAATGGCCATATTGGGTCAGACCAATGGTCTATCTAGCCCAGGATCTTATTTTCTTGCAGTGACCCATGCCAGCCTCATCTGAGGAAATTAACAGGACGGAAAATTTTGTCAAGTGATCCATCCCTTGTCATCCAGTCCTCACTGCTAGCAACTGAAAGTTCAGGGACAAGTGTACCATGGAGCTGCCTCTCTGACCATCTTGGCTAAATGATACAGCCGATAAGCTGGTCATAGACCCATAGAATCATAGAATATTAGGGCTGGAAGGGGCCTCATGCGGTCACCTAGTCCAACCCCCTGCTAAAAGCAGGACCACTCCCACTAAATCATCCCAGCCAGGGAATTGTCTAACTGGGCCTTAAATATCTCCAAAGACAGAGATTCCACCACTTCCCTAGGCAACCCATTCCAAAGCTTCACCACCCTCCTAGTAAGAAAGTTTTTCCTAATATCCAACCTCAAATGCCCCAGCTGCAGCTTGAAACCATTGCTCCTTGTTCTGTCCATTGAGAACAGCCTAGCTCCCTCCTCTTGGGAGCACCTCTTCAAATACTTGAAGGTTGCTATCAAATCCCTCCTCAGTCTTCTCTTCTGCAAGCTAAATAAGCCAAGTTCCTTCAGTCTCTCCTCATAAGTCATGTGCCCCATCCTCCTAATCATTTTTGTTGCCCTTTGCTGGACTCTTTCTGATTTGTCCATATCCTTTCTGTAGTGGGGAGCCCAAAACTGGAAACCATATTCCAGATGTGGCCTCACCTGCGCTGAATAGAGGGGAATAATCACATCCCTCGACCTATTGGCAACACTCCTGTTGATGCAGCCCAATATGCCGTTGGCCTTTTTGTCAACAAGGGCCAGCTTCTTTGGCAGGTCAGATTGCCTTTACTGGACATCAGCAACAGACCGGAGTGCAGTCAGGTAATTCTGGCACTGATCTCATCAGATCTCATAAACTAAGCTATGATGGGACCAGTCAGTACCAAGAAGGGAGACCTTCCAGGAAAACCCTATTCAGGTGTGTTGATAACTCCATAGCTTATGATATTCTCTCTAAGTCAGTTCTAAGCCACTGCTCCAGGAAGGTGCAGGCAGGATGGGAAAGCATGGGTCAGATACTCTCCTGCTGTAATTTGGTGTTGCTCCATCAACTTAAGTGAAGATACATTCCTTGACATCCAGTGAAAATCTGGTACACAACATTCAGCCATGGCCCATGCTGACCTTACTCACTGAAGATCTCACAGCCGCAGTGCTGAATTGTAGCAAAATTCCAGACTTGCACAATCACTTTTATTTAATCTGTCTAAAATTTACCCCCATTATTTTGTTGGGATGACACATCCCTCACTTCCCTGCTATGTTCAGCTTCAAAGCTGGTGGCATGCCAGTGATGACAGAGCATATCTATATATACAGACTGGGATCCAAGTGCTGAAATGCACTAGATAAATAGGAGGCATCTTTGAGGGTTAGTTAATCAGGTGATGGCGGCATACATTTGCTAAGTTCTTGGTGCCTCAGAAAACATTTCTTTTCAAAGAGTTGGGGGTCAAGCATTCTGGACAAGATTTGGTTTCCTATATGTAGGTGCTGGTGAAATGATTGCATGTGATGTCTCCAGATGAGAATGGAGTTAAATCTCACGAGTAGCATCCCATCCCCTCATTATCCAGACTGAGCAGAAAGTGTGTCAAGGAGATTTCTCCCTGGAATCCATATATCCCCCGCCTGTGCTTGAGCATCCCACTTAGTAGAAAGTAATTGTTATGTACAGGTAGAACCATTCATCTCCAGAAAAAGTCACAGTTAAATGAATAATGCATGAGTAGGTATTAGTTTCAGTGCAGTGAAATCTGCAGATCTCAGCTAAGATCAGGCTTGACTGTGGTTGGTGTTGTAGAGTATGGAACAGAGAAAACCTACCACAGTGTGCACACAAACTACACAAGACAGACAAAGGGTGAGAAAAAGGAGGCATGAGTCCAGTTTTGCAGATGAAAAAGTGGGGCACGGAGAAATCAAATGATTTGCTAAAGGCAGTGTGGGGCAGAGCTAAAAATTAAATCCAATTTTCTTGCATCCCAATCTCATAGTTAAGCACATGATCTTCCTTTCAGGTCACCTTTCCCTGAGTGGACTACACCGAGACCACCAACTGACTATTGTCAGAGGGTAACAACGTTCAGCCACCACTGAGCTGGGCTGATCTGAAGTGATGATGTAGAAGTGGAACCATTACCCATTCCTTAAGGCATCTAATCTCTCTCCTGTATGGATTTCAACATGAGTGCACTTGGACGAGGCAGGACATTGTTGGAGAGAACTGCCAAAAATCTGATGTTCTAAAGTAGCACTAAAAAAAAATGTATTGGATATTCAAACACTTTATTTTTGGAGGCTGGAGAAAAGTTTCAAAAAAAAAATAAAACCAACAAAAAAAGTATCTAAAAAGTGGGAGAGAGAGAACTGTCAATTAGTTTCTGCCAAAAAAATGTAATTCACTTCTGCTTTGTTTCCAGCTCCCTTTCCATTTCAAGACATTCTCACACCCACACAGGAGTCTCTTTTATAGCAAGGCAGCCGACTCCTTCTTCATGACCCCTCAGTCATCATTGATTTATGAATTATTATTATTAATAGCATGTAGAAAAATCTCAAAACTTCAGGACTTTCCCTTCTCATTCTTTTTAGTGCGGATCTGTGGGTCTCCATGGAGTTTCCCTTATGTGTTACATGAAGTAAAAGAACTTTTCCATGCTTAAAAAGGAAAGGGGATTCAGACATGAATGACAGTGTGTGCTTGTTGTTAATACTGTTTGTTATTGATTTATAAACTGTCATTCCCATGTATCGCTGCCCGTGCTAAGATAGATCAGAGGAACCATGGAACAAGCCCTGAAAATGTTGCTATTACTCGTGTCAAGTAGTTTGGATTCAAACCCAGTTGTGGATGATAACTAATTCAAAATTCAAGACTGATCAGATTTTGGGTCCACTATTAAAATAGGTGCTGTTTACTAAAATCTGATCAGATCCAGGCTGAGAACATCTCTCCCACACCACAAAATTTGAGACTGATTTAAACATATGGTTGGAATTTTCAAAAGACGGACCCTTCAACTTGGCGTTTAAGAAAATGAACATTGTCAGGCACGTGAACATCAATGGATGGAGCAAACAGTTCCACAAGTGACCTTCCAATCTCTGGAAGACAAAAAAGGAAGAGTTAGGAAAAGAAATCACAAAAGAACAATGATGACCATGGAGAAGTTGTTGGCAGAAAACAAAGTGCATGATGTTAAACTGGGATTCTAGAAATCTGAGGTCTGTTCTTCTCTCTGCTGCTGGGTGACGTTGGCCAAGACAAGTCACTTCTCCTTGTCTCAGTTTCTTCTTTTAAAATACAAATAATGATGCTGACCTGCTTCATGAACACTTTGGGATGAAAAGAACTACATATAGCTAGGTATTTTTAAATGTAAATCAGTTTGTAGAAATAAGCAGAGGTAGAAGTGGAAAAGTGTGCATACACTGTATGTAGTTTAATAAAAAGGAAGCAGTGGTTCATTAAGCTGGGCAAGTTGGAGGGTGAAAATGATAAGATAAGCAGTGTGAATGTGCATGACTGCAGGGTTACAGGTCCATTTGGTTTCATGTGGATACACATTTGAGATGGGTCTGAAGGGAGGAAGCACAGAGGAGTGCTGGATTGAGTCGAGAACGAGAGCAGACATAAGGTTCATCATGAAAGAGGACACAAAGATGAACCATATGTCACAGCAGAGAGGAACGAAGTGGCTAAATCAGGCATGGCCAAACTGCGGCTTGGGAGCCACATGCGGCTCTTGAATGAAAAAGTGTGGCTCGCAGAAGAACAACAAGCAGTTGTGTGGCACTTTAAGACTAACAGATTTATTTTTTGCATGAGCTTTCGTGGGAGAAGATCCCACTTCCTCAGATGCTT